>JAAXYW010000023.1:0-93112 GCA_036851895.1 Orthonychiurus folsomi | reverse complement strand
GCAGTAGTGGTATAGCAGTGGTAGAGACTGACGTCACTTCCATTGAGTGCGGGGCGTCATTGAGAGTTTTGAGCCGGAGATAGGGATTGTCCGTACCCCTATATTCAAGTACCCTGCCTCGGAGTACTAATTTCCCTTGGTTTGTGCTCATTCTCTATGTAAAACTAAACTGACTGAGGTGGTTTAGAGATGGATTTCTGTTAAACGCTATTCTGCATGCGTCTGAATGGCAAAGGTGACTCAATTTGGTAATAAAGTTGAAAACAAAGTATGTGTAATATTCAAGTAATATTAATTAAGATTTGCAAGCACGACTAACTGGAAGAATCACCTCTCCCATTTAGTATACCATGAAATTGCTGGTATTCCCCAAAAATGTGTGTGTCTGATTCTATCTAATATATTCATCTGGCATCTGGCACACTTTCTTAAACGGAAATCTTCGATTTCAAACAACTTGAAGGATTTGTATTTCTAACGTCTTTGTATTTTGACAGAATTGAGAGAGGGCATCTTGCAATTAAACGCCTAACAGTATACTATTCCTAAGTAATACATTATTTCTATTATTTTGAATATTTCGGCTTTTGTAAACTTCCTCATTATGCAGATTGATAATTTTTTTTCACTCGAATAGCTGCATTGCTCATTGCATTTCCATGTGGTAAGAATGCCTTAAACTACTCGTTGATCTAGCATAACTATACTATAACTATGTATACAAAGAAAGAATGCTGGCTGAAAAGCGATGATATGAGAAAGGAAAGCGCAACAACGGCAAAGAACCACAGGCGCGTAGAACAATCGAACACCGCAGTGCCTCGCTGGACTTTGTTGCGAGTCGTACGTTCGTTCGGCTTCTCGTTTCTTGAGAGTAGTATCTGTTTGCGCTTCAGCTTTTGAAGACAAGTTTAAAACTATTGAATCATCATAATAAGGTTCAGGCCCCTACTCGCTCGGGGTCACACAAAATGGACAACGGACAAAGATATTTTGCAGCAGAGGTAAATATTATTTTGTGTTTTCCAGAATGCCATAATTTAAGTTAAAATAGGTTTGCATGGAAAATTAATGCTATTATAGTTAATGCTTGCGCATGTGTCTGTCTGACATGTATCTCTTCTAAAACTGTTTTTGGATTATTGCATGATTAAAATTAAAAGTAGCTTAAAATCGTCGTGGTCCAAATAATGCGCAGGAAAGTTAAGCAGGAGGAGAAACATGACATGATTTGGCCATAGATTTGATTTATTTAATTTCGAGTGAAGCGGATCCAATTATGCGACAAGAATCATCTACTTCAAGCCATATGCATATTTGTGCCACCAATCTTCCACGCGCACCCCAGTCCGCTTTCAGAGATTAAAATTGCGTCATTAATAATCTTAAATTTTTTCTTAAATTTTCTTGGGCGAAGGCCCCGTTGAGTACCACTCCTGCTTACAATTACATTCATTCACTTGTGATGTTCACGAAAGTTGATTGCTTGAGATTAATGATTAAGCTAATCAAATTAAAAATCCTCTATGCCATGTTTTCTGGCCGAAGGTATGCTAATTACAGTGAAATTCTATCCACAGCTCGAGTTCAAGATTTTAGCTCATCTTGGAAAAGCTGAATTGCTCAAGTCCCGGCTGGTGTGCAAATCTTGGAACCAACATTGCATGAGAATTATGCAGGATTCGGAAATGACTCAGGAGCTAAGCGAGCAGAATTTTACACATTATTTTCCGACAATAACAGAAGTCTCTGAGGATGGACACCCTTGTTTATTTCCTTTTCGACTGCATTTGGGCAGAGAACTTGCAGAAGAGTACGGAATAAATGAAGAGGACTGGGATGACTCTAATTCTGACTCTGTTCTATCAACGTTGACTGAACTAGTCTATCACATTAGTCTGCAGCGAACTAGGCCTGGATTCTTAATTACTGAACTTACTTTAGGACCCGGATTTATATCACCAACAACCTTACATTCACTTGTTCAACTCCTGCGTTTAGCCTCTTGTTCTCTGAAAAGAATAGATATGTCAAATTTTGGCTGTGTTCCCCTTGATCTATTCAACGAGTTCGTTCTGGTGAAACTTGCGGCCGGCATTGAATTTCCCCGTGTGACTACTCTGAAATGTAACATGCAGTATATTGGTCACAAATACGACATCATAGTTCGTAACATGTTCTTCCAGGGAATCATCAACGGGTGTCCTCGACTGAAAACATTCATCAATTCGGACGGGCAATTGGCAGCGGCAGAGTTATGGCGTCATTTTGGGCACGGGTTTCGCGGACATCTACCTTTTACATCCTTGAAGTATGTGAAGTTAGGAAAGCTTTATTCTTGTGAAGATTTCTTGAATTCATTAAAACGCTGTACCGAAGAGCCATCGGTGGAGAAACTGGTAGTTCATGCGGAATCAGCAGAAGTTTTGCCAGTTTTCTCCTCCCGCCTCAAGGAGTTGACTCTTTTGATTAACCAACAGGACGAATTTGCGAACTCAATGCAGAAACTAACAACTACTTTTGCTAATGTTGAGCATGTAAAATTCGCACTTTATCGAGTCAGTTTTGAGCATTGTTGTACTCTCCTGTATTTGGATCCAATGGACATCAACTTGACAAATTCTGGGTTTCCTAACTTGCATTCTGTTGAAATTCCGGTGCATTGCGTCCTGATTGAGCCAGGCCCATTGGCCAGTCGATCCTATGATGTGATGGCAGTCTCTCCACTTAAAATGCAACCGATTTTAGCGTTTACGAAAGTGACAAGGCTCGCCCTTCGACTCTATCGTGGTTCATTCGGTCCAAGCTCTATATTTCTCAGTGACAATAATTTGGATGGTCCGCTTTGGAGATGGCGCAAGGAGGAAACTCGGGAAGTCATTAAAGTGGCATTTAAGGAGATCGTGGAATATCATCAGAAAATGTTCCCCAGCTTGAAGAAGATGATTGTCATTAATTACAAACAGAGAGATTTGGCAGGCAGGGAATCTGACGTTAGCCATCTGCTCAAGGCATTGCTTCAAACTGAAGGAGCAAGTCAAATTACAGAATTGGAACTAAGGAATTGCGACAGAAATTATTTGGGGGAATTATTCTTTGAGATGACCGACTGTAAAAAAGTAACACTGAGTCTGGATAATTTTGTGATAACCCCAGGTGTTCTAAGGGGATTTCAAGCACTCTTGGCCGAATCGCAAGACCGAATATTGGATTGGAAAAGCTCGTTTGCAGAACAGAGCCAGGAGAACGCTGAACCTACGAAAACAATCAAATTTGAAGAGATCCCACTGCACAACCAAATGAAAAGTAAAAGTAAAATTAAGGATTTAAAATTTGAGCTTTAGTCTTGCCTAACGCCTTTTTAATACTTGTTATAGATTTGACACGTCTGCGTCTAATACACTATATGGATAAACTTTCATCAGAAACAGGACGGACGGCACCCAGATATTGGTTTTTCGGGATTCCCGACGTCGAAGTACCTGCAAAAGGCTACGTTCCTGCAACAAGCCACAATACTGTAAATTATCTTTCAATCCTTTCAGTTTTGTATGTATAGCCTCAATTATTAATTCCTTTGTTTTTACAATATGCAGGACCTACAACATTTCAAGGAGCTGGCGAAGAACTTTCCATCCCTTAAAATCATTCAGCTGTCCCCATACATGCTGGGCGCAAGCAATGAGGCCAGAGCCAAAGCTTTCAGTGACTTTACATCCTCATCGACTTGTCTTATTTTATCTATCTGAGCAAAACTGCTTAACAAAATACAAACGAAGTGCATGTATATGTCTAGAATAGAATACTTTGTCGATTTGAGAACACGTTTAAGAAAATATAAAGTTAACACTTGTAGGATAGAGCAACTTTACGAGGGCTTGCACACTTTATTGTTCATTCTTTTCGCAAACATTGCATTCAGCTAGATATATTCCCTTCGTCATTCGATGCTGTTTGGTTTTGGTTAGGCACAGGCAAGCATGCTACGTGGCGAATAAGAGAAGAGTGGATTTAACTTACAATGTTCTACAAATAAGAGATTTTCAGTTTGGACTCTATTACACCGGTCATTAGTACATCATAATTACGTCCATGGTTATATAATTCCTACTAACTAGTTTAATTTGGTTTATTCTCCTGCAGCCCGTGTAGCCTGGTTGAACAGGAATAGTTGATTAGGTGATTGTATATTAAATTAGGCAATTACTCAGTAGGTTGATTAGCGGTGCAGTACATTTAATTAGTGAATTGCTCAGTTATCATTGGGTTTGCCCTCCTTGTGGTGTGCACCATGCCCTGCGTATGCAATAATGTAACGTGAACGTCATACATCAAGTTCCAAACTGCGGGTGCTCGCTGTAGTGGGACGACAGAGGAATTGAAAGCAAAGGAAATTCACGGCGCGGCGGAGCTGAATTCACTTCAGTTCAACAAAATCCTCGGCTCCATCAACACGAACTAAAGGTGCAAGACGGTTTCACCCTGGACACTGATTAATCAGTTAAACTGGTTCTAATATTACTTCATTAGTGGAATTCCAAGGTACAAGTTGTCAAGATGGGAAAAATTCATATTGGAATTGAGGGGTGAGTAGGTTTTATTTCCTTTAGAATCCCATTATTTTTTACTATTGAATAATGCACAAGGCTGCCACAAGGTTGCACATTTTAGGAGACGATGATGGGCTTCATTTACACCCACTACTTCATGGGTTGTTTGGTTCGTTGTATTACTTGCACTTGCATCATTCAATGGTGGATCGAATTGATTTATTTAACATTTGGAAAGCCAGCAATGATATCTGCTTTCTAATTAGACTGTGAACATTTGTGAGGGGTATAATAGTTCAAAACATTTGATTTTAGAATATAAATGCAAGTGCCCGTCCAAAGTTGAAGCACCGGGCGGCATACTTGGGCTATTAGTTTTCCGATAATGCCCTATTGCTCTGGCGTAATTTGTATCAAATTTCCCGTCAGATTATTTACGAACGTAGATGCATTTCAATATGATTCAGAACTGTCTTATCACATTACTGAATGAAATATTTCCTCTGTAAAAAGCGTCATTCCATTCTGAACGTCAGTCATTTCTCATTCATATTATTTCATTGTATTAAAATCCAATGTAAATGTACGCACTTGACACATACTTTCGGTGTCAGTGTCACGGGCACTGATTTTGTCCTTGCCCTTCAATTATTCATGTTCACAGACAATGTTTTTTTCACCTTTTCAACAGTTAAGCCTGGAGTTAGTATATTAGAATAGATAAGTGCGCCCCATAAGCGTGCCGGATTGTTTGTAGTGAGCCTAGGTTTATTTACTAATGACAAGATAAAACATTTATTGCATTGCAAGTATTTGCTGCCTGAGAGATTAGATAAGTAATTCGTAATATTAGTTATAAGTATATAGTTATATTCCAACACAATACGTATTGTGCATGCAGTTTGGGTTCAGCAATTAGTTGTGTTTAGAAAGTACAAAGAGCATCTCTGGTAAAATGAAAAATGGATTAGCGAACGAGTTATTTTCGTGTGGATCGTAATTCGTAAGTTGAATTAATTTTTTGATTTATTGCGAGAAATATCAAGGCTTTTTAGAATTACAAAATTGATTTATAGGCATTTCAATTACCATCAATTTTTTAATTTACAACTTAAAAGTCCAAGTTTATGGCTACACGGCTTAGCAAACGTTGTGTTATCATGTTGAGGTTTACACACGTACTCTTCTAAGTTTATCTAAATGTAATTTAAATTGAATGCAAAATGCAAGCGTATTTGAAGGTTCAAGCATTTAATGAATTAGTATGGTTTCGAATTTTATTTGAAATAAAAGTGGAATTAAAGGGGATGGTTGGAAGTCAACGCGTATCCATATCTACTTGACATTTAGTTGGAAATTTTGATTATGGGATCACGCATCGATAATGACTATTTTTTTTAGTTGCAATTGCTAACTACTCGTGAAGATAGGGCACCAGGGTTGGTCCATATGGATTAAAGATGTGAGTTGTTGCTTCATTGAAGAAAACTGCACTTTTTCACTTGGTTGATTTGATGGGCCTATGGAGGTCAAACTTGTCAAGTCGAATAATATATCACTGAGCATCTCTCAAAGCATTTGACAACTTCTTCGATTGTTTGACCTTTTGGTCTTGTTTGTATAAAACGGTAAAAATCTATGTAGGCTAGACACAGGTCATATGATGAGTAGCACATGATGTATTTATCAATTTATCTTGCGTATTTATAGGTACGCCGCTATTTTCTTGCACAGTTCTCTCTTGATGAATACTAATAACCATGAGATAACGCGATGTGTGTGATACAACATGTGTAGTGTCATATCAATTCAATTCAAATACTCTTTATTAAAAATCCAATAGTTCCTCGTCAAAAAAAAATTTTTTTTACAATACAGTAATCAGAATTTGGAATTTTTAAACTGTGGTTGGTCCCCCACGGGGTTGTTAATCGACGACAGACTAATCGACGACAGACGCATATCGCAATGGTAGGCGCGGTTAAAATGAGTACATGTGCATGTGTTATTCCCTATCGCTATAACTGATCTGAGATACATCCGGTCAACTACTGCTTACTCTTTATTTTCAGAGGGGCGACTCACTCTACAGTTGTTGTGCTGGACGACAATGGCGCTATTCGTGCCGAAGTGCGTAATCAGCCACCAACCAATCATTGGGTAAGTTACCTGAAATCTTAAAATTAAGCGATCTTACTGAACTCATTTGAGATGCTTTTGACACAGATTGCTGGAATGGATAAATGTTGTGACCAGTTAGTGGATATTATTCAAGGTGCTTTGGAGCTTTCACAAATAAGCGGAGAGGACACTATTTCTTCACTGGTAGGAACTTTTGTCATGCAACTCCTTTGTCCTTGTCAACATTTTAACATTTCCATTTCTGTTATCAAGGGCCTGTGCTTGAGCGGATGTGAGGATGAGAAGACGAATGAAGAAATGCGGATTTTAATGCAATCAAAAATGCCAAATATTGAAACTGTCCGTGTAGCTTCGGACACGTACGGAGCCATTTTTGCGGTTTCAGATTCTGGTGATTTTACTACTATTATCAGGGATGGAGTTGTGTATAAAAGGTCATACTTTATAAGTACTAAATTGATAACAGGTGGAGTTGTCCTGATTTCTGGAACAGGGTCGAACTGTCTTCTTGTCAACCCTGATAAAAGTATTGCACGCTGTGGAGGCTGGAGCTATATGATTGGAGATGAAGGGTCAGGTAATGGTTCAGTTTTGTTAGACTGACTCGGATTTCATGACTAGAATGTGTTTACTTCATCGTCATCATTTGATACATCAAGAGATGTTTTAAACTTATATATTGTGCTCGTTTGATTTTCAGCTTGGTGGATGGCACATAAAGCTGTTAAGCTTTGTGTCGATGAGTTAGATAATTATGAGAAATCCCCTTACGACATTGAATATTGTTGGACAGCCGTAAAGGAGCATTTCAATGCAAACGACACGTGAGTTTGAAGATATAAATAACGTACATTAGTGTTTTAGGAGAATTTACTAATAACGCTGATTTCCTGCTTGTTACAGTTTTGGACTGTTGAAACATTGTTACGTAGACTTCAACAAGCCATTTTTTGCTGAGCTAACTCTTCGATTGAAAGAAGGAGCTGATCTAGGGGACGCATTTTGCAAGCACATATTCCATTCTGCGGGAGTAGCACTGGCAAAACTTTTGGTAGCAGTTAGCTCAAAAATTGATCCGGTAAGCAAATTAACATATGTACTTTCCTACCTCTTTAGACAACTATTAACAATAACCCTCTCCGCTGGGTAATCCACTCAACCGCAAATAATTAAGCTGTCAATTCAATAAGATAATACATTTCTTCCTGCACCTCCGTCTGCACCCGCATATGCAAATTTTATAAGAGTGAAGGAAACTTGAAAGCAGCTTCGACAACATCTTATGCAACTGGGTTAGGTTTTCCTTTCACTCCATCAGTAATGAGTTGATACTTAAAGTATTCAATACCCTCGACTTAACAGTAAATCTTGACGGGACTGACAACATTAAATTGTCCTTCTTTAAACTCAATTCTCATTTTTGGTTTTGATGTAGTCAGGTATTTAGAGAGTTGAGTGAGCACATGTGGTACTAAAACGTAAAACGTCTATTAATTTTGTTGCAGAAATTGTTTGAACGGTCTGAAGGTTTGCCCATTGTTTGCGTCGGATCAGTATGGAAATCGTGGAACCATTTAGAAGAAGGGTTTACTTCCACACTCAGTATACCTAAGAATCGTCAGCACTTGAAACGATTTTCTTTACTCACGTTAAAAGTACCATCAGCTCTTGGAGCTGCTTTTCTTGCTGCCCCTGACATTCCTCACAACTACAGTAGCAATGCTTATAGTTTCTTTTCCTGGTCTGCACCAGAGACAAACGGGTGTTAACTAATTGGGATTTTTTATAACTGAATAGTAAAGCTGTTTTCTCAACTGAGTGGAGCGCAATTTGGTAGCGGGGAATCTTCTATTAATTGAATTTTATTTTTACGATACTCTTTAGAGGGTCAATGGGAACGGTAAAAAATGTTCTTGCCTGTTTAAAATATATATTTTGTATAAAGGAACTGAATGAAAATTTTTAATTGAACTTTTGACAGTAATTGCTAATAAATCATAACACTTTCAATATTTGAAATTGGATTAATTGAACTCCTATCTCATCAGTGAAGCAGCGTATATCTGGCATGTACTGGCTGCTGTGTGTGCGCTTACACTTACTTATCAGTGGATTTACTCAGGCCGCGCTACCTATTTCAGTATAATTTCATCAGACTCTTCTCGGCTTTGTACACGTAAACTTTTAACTAACTTATCTAAGAAATTTTGTCTAAACTAATAATAATTAAAAAAAGCCGAACCACTTATTCATATGATATCCTCCGGGGAAATCCCGTGCCTTTTATTCCCTGGTTATGTTAAACTTGAAAAGTACAGCGCATGTCTCATAAACGCTTAGAATCACACAGGTTACAGAAAACATCCAGTATTTGAGGCAAAAAAGATTTAAGTATTAATGATTGATTATTATTATAACTTACTCATTAACAGCTTATTGTTGACCAAACCCTTAAAAAGTAAAACGTGTATCACATTGAGAGTTAAGTTGGGGCTAAAAGAGATTTAGACACAACTTTTTAGTTTGAAACATTTACCTGGCCTCCTCAGTTTTTGTCGAAGCTCAAACCTAGTCATCCATAATTGGAATAACAAGTTGATTTCAAAATAATCCTTAACCAAACAATATTTTCTGGTTGGGGCAAAATACATTTAAAAAATTTTCTATGTTTACAAGTGTTACGACCAGCGCATTTAAAGGCAAACAATAAAGTAGCTATTTTAACATTGGATCCGGCCTAGTTCAAAAATGCACATTGTGCTGAACGTACAACACATTCCACTTTTCTGCAAAAATTCAATGCTCGACTCAAAAGACCTAAAAGCTAACACATAACATACACATTTCACCGCAAGACGCAGTTAAATATCATTGAACGATTTAACAAAAATAACTATGGGCAAAATACAACGGCAAATGATGCATACTTGTTATTTATGGCTAAGGCCTATTAATAAAATTATTCCCAGCTCAAGATACGAATATAATACTTTGATATTGTAAATTCTTATGGGCGGTATAAAACCTTCAGTTTCAGTTTTTAATGTTTACAGAGACTTATTTGAGTGAACAGGGCGATTAACCGGACACCACCGGCACGCATATACATTTGTTTAATACGAGTGTTGTGCACTCGAGTGTAGAAATTTTAGTTTATGAGATATTGGTATTACGAATTTTAATTCACAATTTGGAATGTTTACGGATTCGTCTTATTCCATCGCAATAAGGGACTTGGAGTTTGGCCCCGGGCCCGGCTCTTTGGCTGGGCAGCGTGGGAGAATCGGTGGAACCGGTGTTTCATCATTCCACTTACTTTTATCTATATTCTTGCGGGGGAGGCGGTCCTTAAACTCAGCAGGAATATCCTCAATGACTTGATCCACACAGCGGGGGCTGGTTCCTCTAGCATATTGATGAACCGCCGCCCAGCACATTTCCTTCAGACTTGGGATAGTGAGCCAGACTTTGTACAACTGATCGCTTCGTGTGCTATTCTTGATGTGGGTTACTCCGCCGTAGATAAACAGACAACCGGCCTAAGAAAAAACGACAATCAGCGATTCGGATACAGTAAGTCTTAATAGCACATCAATACATGTTGGATAGTAATATCAACATGCAGGCATGGTAAAGCTGCTCACCCAGCGCCCAAAATTCAACATTGCGCTACTATAACTCGTGGGTATTTCAGGGGAAAAAGAGCAACCTGGAAATCCATCAGCGTCACAATAAAATAGAAATAGTGTGAAGCTCATCCAGAAAATTAAAATGTTGGGTCTCTCTTTGCGTTCTTATTGTTATAAAATCATAAAAACAGCTATTATCAGCACAAATCGAGGGCTGGTAAAACCTTACCGGAGTAATAGTCGTAGCATGAAAATATGTGGGGACTGGCATCTTTACGTTCAGTTTAGTCCACTCCAGAGTTGGTAAATGAAGCTTCCAAACATCGTCATATATGACAACATTGTCGTATCCACCACTAATATAAACATCTGTAAATAAAAGTGAAATTGATTAGCAATTATTACATGCAATTTAGTTGAACGCTCACGAAGGTTGATTGCTAATTGATTTACCATTTCCCCGTCGCACATAGCCATGACACTTTCGGGGATTTGGATAACACCCATTGTGTGCAAATGTCTGGGCATGACCCCACTTGTTTGTCTTGAGGCAAAATGCCGGGAGAACAGTCAGTTCGCAAGATTCGAGTGCAGTTCCTCCTCCCAACACAAGAAGCATGTCATTATATAAAGCAATTTCATGGCGGTATCTAAATTCCAACAATACAGCATAAAATGGCAGGTAAGTTAAATTGTGAACTGATCAACCAATATCTTACCGAGCCATCGGTTCATCCAGGTCACCCTTCGCGATAAATAAAGCCTTCCAGACAAATGTCTTCATATCTAATTTGTGCACATCAATCGAATAATCGTAGCCAGTAGTCCCACCAACAACATAGAATGCATCATTTCTATCCATTACCACCGCCTGTATTAATAATAAATACAGAAAGTAATAAGCAATAAACTTATTTCTTACTTTGAGGCAGAACAAGAAAACATTAACTCACCTGTCCGTATTGAGGCATAGGAAAATCAGTTGGTTTACCGCTTGTTGACACACGATGCCACGTTAAAGTTCTGAGATCACAGACATGCATCTTATTAGACGAACTACCACCAAACGGGACTCCGGTTCCGCCAAAGACAACTAAAAAGTGGCCATGCAAGAGCATCGAATGAGACGCCAGCTCCTTCGGTGCTTTACCATGGGTGACGAGGTGGCGCCAGTTATTGGTCATCGAATTGAGTTCCCATAACTAAAGAGCAAAGGAGATTAGCTAACTGTTCGGTTTATGACAATGTGCAAGGCTAGAAAAGTTAGTTGAGAGGAATTGCCTCTTCAAAGAGCTGTTGATTCACGGCTTGCGTTCCGAATCGCCCAGGCTTCTCTAAATATCCGCCAAAGGAGTACAAGTTGCCTTCTTCGCAGACAATCCGATGCCCACTGCGGGGAAGGGGAGCTGACGGTAGAAAAATAAATCTTGTTAACAAGTAGCAGTATTACCAGTTACATGTTACAATTGGAATATATTGTACAAATCTTTATAAATTCATCTGCGTTGAAACAAAAATAACAAATATGTTCTCAATTTTGGAATTTCTGGAGAGCTTGACGCAGAATAGAAAAGCTATACTTAATTTAAACAAATATCTGTAAACAACGTAACTCACTTGTCTCTGTATCCTTAAGAATTTCAAATTTGAAAGGCTTGAAAGTAAAATTCTCGTGCTTGGCTTTGAGCGGGTGACCCATGAACATCTTATCCCCTAAAGCTTCCCCCTTAAGGTACTCGGCATCATCTGGTGCAGTACTGAAAAAAATGTAGAAATGCAATAATTAAAAATATTTAAGCAGAGCAGCGATTGTGATTCAGATGTACAGACAAATTAATTTTGACTGCAAATAACTATTTTCTCACTTACTCAATTAGAGCCTCTACTACATCCACCCACGGCATATTGCTGTGAGTAAATTAAATATTCACCAGATCCAATTATGAATTTGCAGTATAAGATAACAGTTTTAGAGAGCTGTCGAACCAGAAGTGACTCTCTAAACTATTTTCAATGAGAACAGAACTATATATCACTTTCCGAACACACGAGCTACCGCGAATCAAATAGTTCTGACGGAAACTCGAACGGATTTATCGACACGTGTGCCAAAATGAAGCGGAACAATAATTCGTGGATGGAAGAGAGGAAACGTTGCTGACATGAACTAACCGAAACCCAAAATGGTAACTAAATTCGCGGGGTCCGTACTCTTCACCTAGTTATCCGATACTAAATTTAGATCAACCTTGGCAGTTCCAAATTCACTAGGTGAATAAGAAAACCAAATGGAATTTGCTGAGTCGACACGTGGACTCAAACCTAGAATCATACTGTACCTTTAATTTTTAAACACGTCCCTTCTTTATGTTATTTGTTTAACCAAACATATCATTAGGCGCAAGTGACGCCTCGGATTTACATTAGCAGGTTCCATGCGAGGGGCAAGGTCATTTGCGAATGATAATGCCAAAACGAAATAGCATACACGTGCTAGTCAAGGTTGCCAAAAGCGTGGAATGAACACCATATGCAAAGCGATTAAATGAACTTATCTTTGACGATAATGGTAAACTCAGATACTATGGCCAATGCCTCTAACCGCAGACTCTGGGAAAGCCCTTTAAATTTAACGACAGCCACAACTGAGACGACATGGAATCAAACATGTGCAGCAAAGATGTACAGGGCTTAAGATGCGAATGAAGGCTTATGTCTTGAGGACAAAATCCTCATTCCTTGGAGGAATTAGAGCATCTTGCTCAAATAGATGTAGTAGATTCAGTGAAAAAAATGCATTCTAACTTGAAAAATATTTGTGTGACTCATCATGACCCAATGACCTGCATTTGAATGTCTATTCAGAGTCCGTGTAGTTTCTTTTAACTCCTACTCTGACCCCAATGTTGCCAGCAGCATACAACTTATACTGTTTCGTATGGAACATGAAAATGAGAATCAACCAAAACATACTTAATCAATCAAACAAGTAATTGCCAGGAAATTATCAGCGAGTTCAAGCATAAGCATGGTGTATTCTCAGTGCTCCATAGGGATGGTATTTGAGTTGCAATTAACTCGCTAGCAGAGCTAAGCTGGAGCCCGAGTGTTCCATAGCAAGTAGAAGTTTCTTGTGAATCACCAAGTATAATTACTGCTGCTACATATTTAGCAACTTGCTACCAGATTAAATTTGAGCATGCTTATTAATTTTATTTTCCACCTGACTGGCAGAATGAACGCTACGGCTAGTTGTTGCTGACACAATTGGAGATATAATAGAGGCAAGTGACACTAGAGAAATATTAAAGTTGGCAATGAATAAATTTCTTTATTGTTAAGCTAAGAGATGCATAAGTTTCTGTAGATTGTACTCACAAAGCATGTCTCCGAACTGCAGCATTGAAGCAACAACTTGAGGGAAAAGAAAGTTTCCTGTTCGTTTTAGACTAAATTAAAATTGTTATCACGATGAAGTATGGTACTAGAATCAGTAATTTATAACTTTATAAATTAATGAAGAGTTGTAAAGAATTTGCAAGGATGCCGTACTTTGTACAACTTGAACTCGCGAGGAATCTAACTAGTAGTATATGAGTGTTTTCTCTACGCATGCAGCTGTTAAATGAACGTATGCAGGCACAAAGTAAATTTTGAAGTATGGCTTGGGCTTATGACTATGACCATGATCATGGAATCTATTTATATACAAACGTGTGGCCTGGTGGCCTCGTAAGCTGCACGAAATGCAAACCTCTTGGTTTAGCTGGGCCTGCATATGCATCTAAATCAACCTAATGCTTAGTGGAAGCATGTTGTCTAGCCGTAAATCTGGATTATGCAGTTTGCAATTTCACTAGCTACATTTCAGCAAACCTTACAACCGCAATGTGTAAATTACGGCACTCGAAAGTTTTACCCTAATACACTACAAATAATCGATCCAAGAATTGAACTTACTATTGTTGTCTTACTTTTAATTAAGACTCATGTAAATTTATTTATTTCTGTCCTGTTGTTTGGTCCCTCTTGAACATCTCGGTGTAATGCATGCACACCCCACTGAAATTTAGTCTGAATATGAGAACCACAGAATGGAGCTCACTTCACATAAGTTTAATCCATTTAAGCTGCAAATTAGCAGGGCATTGGAACAATTAACGTCACTAACACGTTGATGTATAAAAACTACCAACTATGCCTCCTGTCATTTACATAAGTTAACTCTTACGGCACTGAGCATTAAATAAAGCTTTCGAATCTGAATCTGAATGTCTCTAATCGAGTTGTCAAAGTATGTAATGTTTCTTGGAAGTTTAAGCAGTTCAAAACCGTGAGTAATAATTATTAAGCCTGCTGTTGTATCTGCTTTGAGAGCCAAAAAGTTATTAACAATATCTTTGCTCGCTCCAAATTGGTGATAGAAAAGGCTTCCTGTGTATGTGCAAGAAATCCGCTAAATCATTAAAACTTAAAGCAAACAGGTACCATATTTCAGATCTAATTGATGATCCTAGCCCTAACACCTAGCCACTAGGATTTTCGCGACTATTGCTCAATTTAGATATACTCCTGTTATTTTAATTCAACTGCACCTGTGAGCCATGAATGATTGTGCCCTTCCAGGTCGTTCCGGTTGGATTCAACTACACGGCAAGCAAGGTCCTTCATCGACTCCAAACCCACTCCACATTAGCTATTTACGAAATAAATGCATTACTTGACTTAATCAATTAAACTCAAAGCCAAAAGCAAAGCAAGGAGTACTAGTATCACTTCTGCTATTGGCTAATGCTACCAAATTCCTGTACAGCGGTGAATAAAATAAAATATAACGTGTTCTGCTAACATTGTTCAATAATAAATGTGCATGTGTAGTTAGTTTGAAATGTTAATTTAACAATTTCCGCTTACTGGACTTGCAATCCATCCAAGCTAATGCAAATCACCAACGACTAAAACATTTATATGTTCATAAGTAAAATATCCAACCTCATATCCTTACAATCCAAGCAGAAAATGGCACTTTCTGCAAATCTATTCACCTAGCATGCATCATGAAGCACATCTCGTAAGATAATTAATCTTAACTTCAGTTACAAAACAAAAATGTTGCACTTACAAATGGAAGGTCATGTTAATCATAGACCTGGTCCGTTTTGGAGTAGAAGCCATCTCGCCCGTCGTCAGAATGTCCTATAAGCTATGAATAGTGGCACTAATCGAGGTCAGCCTCAGCCAGATTCCAATTAATTGACCTCGACGCAGGTAGTGCAGAATGACGAATGAAGAGGAAGGAAGACGACGTTGGAATGTTCAGTTTTCAGGTGAAATTAGAACCTCTGCGCGCATGACATGTGGTTGGATTTGATGGCCCGCGGACTGGGGCAACTTGACTGCGATGGAGCCCCTTTCACTTTTCGCGAATGCAGCTGGACTTTTGCTGCGAATTTACTAGTACTACTGCCGTCCAACTACCCTGGGATTCGCAAAATAATACTTTGACAAAGTGCCTGAACGGGGATTGTCTCAGATCGCAGCCTTCCACTAAATATATGTAAACAAATCGTCTCTCAAAACACGATTTCATGTGCAAAGTTCAGGTTTCAGTTATATGATTATCACACATTTATTTTATCACACCATCTTTGCAACACATATCATCGAGCAACAACAATAATTAGATTTACTTACACAAGTGTGTTAATTAGAAATCGAAACTAGGTATTGTATTATTATACTGGAAACTTTCAATGTGTAGGAGCAGTAAACCTCAAAAATTTAATTTAAAATTTAAAGGAATATTGGCAACTTTTCAAGGGTCAGTTATAATATGAAATGACTAGATATGACAGATGAAATTTGGAAAGTTAAATGTGCAGCTGAAAATTAGATTGCAATGGGGTTTACAGAAAGGTGGGCTTATTGTAGACTGGGTCTATGATTGTTAGGCAAGTCGATCGTTTTGCGCACGCATCATTGGAGAATAAACTAGGATTTTTGAAGGATCGCTGGCGAATTCTTGGCGAATAGTGGAATGTCTCGAGGTTATTTCCACTTGTTTTGAATTGGGTCAAGTAGTGGTACCTCCATATATCTCTTTTATGTGGTCGGATCTCCGTCTTCGGTGGCTTTTCTGGTGTAGGCTCTGGGCGACGCACCACTACTGGCGCTAAGAATTCCTGATGTTAAATAGACAGGTTTAAGATAAACCCAAAAAACCATATGTCAGGATAATACAACCGTAAACTTCCGATTAACTCACCTTTTCTACAAAGTCTTTCACTGGCGGCTTCAAACTTGAGCCATTGTAGTTTGAATGATTTTTACTTCTCAGATCAATTGCTGCATCCCCAACGTTTTTAACGTCAATTTGAGGAGCTTAATATAAATGAAAAGGGCAGTTAGTACTTAGAAGACAAAAGGTGAATGATAAGATCAAATAATGCGGTTAAGCTAGAAGGCACTTGAGACTTGATCCAAAGTTTGACCTATTAATTAGCTCCGTTCAAACTTTGGATAGATTATAGAATAACTTGTTGCAACAATTAAAATATTAGCCGATAACAACACCCTCACCCTTGACCTTCTCCATTTGTTTCGCCAAATAGCAAGGACAGTGAAGGTAGACCGAGGAAAGTGAAGGCAAACTGTGTGGCGTGTTACTGAACCACGACAATGGATCTTTCGTACTCCCGGCACGTCCCGCGGAAGAAGTGCCGATGTTCTAACAGGTGCGTGCCAAAGTATCCAATCCGAAAGCTTTCCTGTCTACCAGTAATTAGCTTGGAATTTTAAAACAGCAAATACTCAATTCCTGTTCAATTTGACAGCAAATTTGGACTGAGACTAGACTTAAGAGAGACTGATCCGCCCGTAGCTAACTTGTAGAATTGAAAGGATTTGCCATAAAACTGTGTAGGCATACTTCGTTTATGCTAGTTTAACAAACGGTAATAAAAAATAAATAAAAACTTTTTGTTAGCAATTATTACTTTTGCCCACTGTTGGTCTAACGTGAAGCACCAGAAATGACTAATTACAAGGAACTGTACGCAAAGACTGCAGCACACTTGACCTTAAGAGAGAAATCCAAATTTTATTGGTACTGCTGCCATTATAGTAGTTGCCATGATTGACATCATATCATAGTATATATTAACCCGAAACGCATCTCTTCCTATTTTTACGTGTCCAGCAAAATAGAATGTAGTTCAAATATTCTCGAAAAGTGACAGGTTGAAATGTGTTTATTTTCCCAGTATTTCGTCATTAGAGCATTTATAAATCGTATTAAGTAGCAGCATTTCTATATAGTCTTTTTTTCATTGTATACTTAAACAAAAGTCAGGCAGACATTGTATTATAACATTTATCAATTTATCAAATACATGTATATCGAATATGTAGCTATACAGGCAATAGGCAGGCAATAGACAGTCAAATCAAAACAAGTTGAAACATGAGCATTCTGTCGTATGATTAAACTTCACATAAAACATTGGGATCGTAGAATTTGTCCTTGCAAGTGACAGGGTCTGTAACTGTTAAAAAATTGTAGTAAGTAATATCTTAGTAAGATCGTATCATAGCAATAACACCAGGTCGAATTTTCTCAGCTGTTATCTGAATGATAAGATATTCGGCATCATCCAATCTAAGCGTGTCCTTAAGGGACTTCAAGAGAGAAATGATTTCCTTATCGGGCTTTAATCTATGCAAGAACAACAATATTATAACAAAAACTGAGCAATGACCTGACTGATCATGTAGTAAATGCACTCACTTGATCGAATTCAGATAGGCAATCAAGGAGATGGCCTTTGCATGGATAACTCTTCGGAAAAGAAGTAGCCGCGCATATCGGTGCTCAGGTTTGATGAGGTTAAGCTCATTCAAAAATCTCGATACAAAGCCAGCAACTTCTTTAATTTGTTGTGGGAATAATCTAAACATAAAATAGTTTGATAAGTATAGAATTAATTAGAAGAAGAGTAAGTGGAAAGTCATTTACTCTGTTCCAGGTGACGAGTTGGAGGTGGAGTTCCACAGGCAAGCTAGCTCCTGAATAAGCGTAGTTTCTCTTCGTTGCCGGTGCTGGGCAACACTGCTTTGTCGGACTTTGGAACTCTTCCCATTCATTTCGATCTAAAATTTAAAACTTAGTGGTATTTATTAGGTGATTTAATGGTCCTCGAAGCACTCGGAAACATCTGACACCAGAGTACTCTGCCTCGAACTAATTCAGGCTGGAAATCAACTCTATAATTTATAATTTAAACATTATAATTAAGTAGCGGGTATCTACAACTGGAGTGTAGGGAGCTCCGATTAATAAATTCGGCAGGAAGGGCTAACTGGCTGATTAACATATAAATCGTTCCTAATGCTACTAACTATATTGTAATAAAATGTCTGTAAGTGGCTTAAAAATGAAGTCGAATTTAGCAAAATTTAGCAACTACAGGACGAAAAACATACGTGAGTTGACGGATTTAGGTTAGAAGACACCTGGTTCACAGATATACTTCTCTCACCAATTTCTCCCAGCACCAACCCCTAGAATTATAAACTCAAAGTTAGGATCTACAAAATTCAAGAAATGCAGCGCTAAAAATATTGTTTAGTCGAACGGAGTGCGTCAGTAGTTGTTACCTGTACAAAAATCCCTTTCATAAATGTGTCTGGTAAAGTTGGAAGAGCATAACGAGAACAATATCCTTCTTGCACTTTGGAGAAACATAATAAAAAACGGATGACCTGAGAGAAACGTCCATGCACCATTAGCAATTGACAATTTATTAAAAACCTAAAGGTCACTTGTCGTACTTGATTAATGGCAACAGTGTCAGAGCCGACGACGATTGACGAACCACTTGTGGTTAGATGGGATGTTAGCAGCATGTCCAGATTCAGTTTCCCAGGTAAGGGCGGTGGTAAATAGTCCCAGTAATTTTCTCCTCTGCTTGATTTTTGGTTAATATTGCTATTGCTCATGCCCTTCCACTTAAATAGTGAAGTCCCTTGACGGTTTTCTTGTTCGTCCGACTCCGAACTACTTGGAGCAGAAGGGGCCACAATTGCGGAAGTATAGTTCTCATTGAAATTGAAACCTAACCCATGTTGTTGCCACCAACAGCTCCATATAGCACCCATTGTCTTACATAGTTCCGCGCACCAGGAATTGACCAAAGAACTCTGAAGTTGATTCTGGAATTATCAGCCAGATAATTAAGTAATGTTTTCTTAATAATTTTGTATAAGCTTGTCTCTAGTTACCTTGCACAGGAGAACACCAATTTTCGGAGAGAACTCCGCCAACCAACTCGCTATTAAGGGCCTCATGAGCAGGAAATGATGGAGGTACTTTAGTTTTGCCAGTACAGCCACAGCATGTGGAACAGTGACAGCAGGTCGATCCCTAGCAGAAAAATTTTCAGTATCCCCACCGCCACCCCAATGACTATTTTGTGCAGAATAATGATTCTCCGGGCCACTGGTATCCGAGGATGGAACACGAATTGATAAGGACAGGTAGACCAATTCCAGGTCGTGGACAATACAAAGTGCACTTCGGATGGTAGATGGGGAAACTAAATTCCCATCGACGTCATGATGATCTACGGTGTGGTCTGTTACGTACTTTACATGTCGAAGAAGAGGATTTGGCAAGTGAGTTGGATAGAATGTGCTGGTCAATTCCTCAGTCCAAAGGTAAATGCATTGTGGCCCAACTATATTATCCCAACGAGAAACAACGATACCGATTAAAACTTCGCTTCGACATCCACTGCCAGATCCATAGCTTCCACCGGCACTTCCACTTGCGGAAGACTCCATTTCTTCAATATCCGTCATTTACTTCTTGATGAACATACTCTAGAAAAAAAGTGAAGCATATTTTAGTTTATAATTTTATTATAAAATATTCACGTTAGGAAAAGCTAAAATAAATTTAGCACGTATGCTGCTAATGCTAAAGGACAATTACTTGCTACATTACACTTTTTTCGATCAACTTTGACTTATAATTTATCCGCCCCATTATAGCAAATCTCCCGTCGCACAAGATACGTTAACAACAATGTTTCCCATTCTGACAATAACCACACTAAGAACTTACTTGCATTGTGACGACTCAGATTGATCTTCCAACAAATCCGAACGGCCAAAATAAATTCATTGTCTATAATATCACAATGAAAATTAAATTCAGAATATTTTAAAAGTGATGAGACTTGCTCATCTGCCGCCGAGCCCACCCCTCCGCCTGAGCACGTGGCTCAAAATTATACAAATCCCATGTACACACTGCCAGCGTGTGAATTGTCAATAGCGTTTGTTCCCTTTGTTCATTATCGGATTCTAAATTACATTATACTAACTTGGATCTTAGATCTTCAGGAATGCTGAGTGCATAAAGCACGTCTGCTCTTCTGTGCTAACCCTACGATTTCTTTTATTTCGATTTTGATTCAGCAATCACAAATAAAGAATCTTCTCATCCTACCCCACCGTCGTAATTACTGTTTAGCCAAGGAAGATGGCAATGATATTATTAAAGCAAATTGGATACCAATTGAAAACTTGAATAGAGCAATGCATAATCCACTATTGCATTTAAATTTCAGAAGGGTCTGAAACTCAAATTAAAGCTAAAGTGAGCTGCCAAAACACAAATTTGGCTTGCATGGCGCATTGTTGAGCTTTCACTGACGTTTGGGATAGCATTAATGCTTTACATTAAACTGTTGCCAGTCTGAATCTGCTTAAATCAAATTCATGGAATACTACTAATAGGTATAAATTATTGTTTCGTGTCAAACTAATTATTTATTACAAATATTCTTGGTAAATCGAATTAATTTGTGCAGATCTTGATGATTTCTTGTTAATCTTACTCAGCATCCCGTGTTTATTACTTTTTGTCTTTCAGAAGAATGATTGTGATAAGAATGATATAGAAAATTGTCTTCTTGAAGTCTGGCTGTTTCATCAAAACATTAACAGAGCATAGCTAGAGCTTGAAACACTCTGGTGCTACTAACTACTGAGTCGTTAAAGTCTAATAACGTCGGTGTCAGCGCTTTTCGGAACTGAACATCCAACAGAGAACAGACACAACCATCGCATGCAATGCGTAACAGGCTCGAATACCCAGCCACTAAAAGCCATGCAGAACTCAGTACTGGAGTATCTGTAGCTTTGAATTGATGGACTGCTGCTGCTAGTTTAGTTAGTACCAAGTTAGAAAGCCCACCGTCCACATTAATTAGCGGAGAAGTGACTTGCTTTACAATTTTACAGCAATAAAATTAAGGTTGTTAGTTGCTTGAACGCCGCTAATAATCTTTATCAATTTTGAATCCAACACTAGCTTGGGTTTTTTTGCAGTTTCTTAGCGTCAGACATAAACGGAAAATTTTGATAGGCAACCCAATTCAATAGCACCTAGCACCTGCTACGGATTTTTGAAGTTTTTCAGGTAAATTTAATGTTTTGAGTTGGGATTTCTCTATAATACATATACATACTCGTTAAGTAATAAGTGCGTATTTTGTTTTCAGCAAGTTTGATACTGCCCTTAAAGTACCCAGAATGCGTGCTCTTACGATTTTACTAATCGGAGGATTCATATTAGCGGCAAGCTTAAAAGTGGATGCAACCAGCAAGGATTCAAAGGACCAGGCACACGAACCGGAAGTAAAAAACGAGCGCCCCCGTCATAATGTTTTGCTTGTGGTGCTTATAGTGACAGCGGCATCCGTTTCTATCAGATATTGGCTTAGGTTTGGTTTTCGAGTACTCCAGTTTCAAGCTATGTTTTAAATAGCGTTATGTGTGAATTTTAAACCATTTGGTAAGTCAGATCCGAAAATAAATGACGATTCCGAAGAATTGGCTCAACTGATTCCATGAAATTAGGGTAAACGTACTTACGCAATGAAGCAAACATGGGCGATATGATTTTAGCGACGCATGGAAAAAACCGTAATTATTGTAGTATATAAGACAGAGATGCGCGATTAAGTTTAGAGAACACAGAATTTGCTGACGAATGCACTTTCAGTGCAACTTGGGAAGCACTCAATTTCATTTGACACCTAGCTGTAGAGTGTTGAGTCTGCGTGCAAATGCTGACTCAGGCAGGGATAGAATTTGAGAAGGCTTATGATTCGAAGTTTTCTACTTGGACGCTTCTAATTCTATGCATAATTGGCAGGATCGGAGTACAACTTAGTTTCTTGCGAAACTTGTTTTACGAACCAGATTTTAGTAGTAAATATCAATTTCCTGACTCGACAGACACAACAAATTAGAATGCTGAAAAATTGCGTATTTTTGAAATATCTATGAGGTAATATATGTAAGTGAGCTCTGCGCTGTAAATGGAATTTATTTTTATTTGAATTACCTTACCATCTTTGCTTAAGATAGGTACAAGTTCTGGATAGAAGTAACAAATAAGACTTGTGATATGCGCATTGTAAAATTCCACCATTGCATTTTTATTTTTCTGAGACACGCGATTTTTAGACATTTCTTACATACAGACGAGTATTTCGTCGAACTCCGCAACTGCAGAGCAGCTCCTGTGTTAAATTACCCTGTTTTAAGACCTTTCTTCTGGAAAAGAAAGTCCCTCATTGTACAAAAATGAAAAATTGTAATTGTTAAACATTTGAACTCCACTATGGCTTGTTTTCGTCCTTCGTGTTCTCTTGGTTTGTATTAACTTTCCCATTCATTAGTTCATTAGATTGCAGCAGATTGATTTGATTCTGAGCTCGCATTTCAGCAGCAATTCTCGGATTGTTTGGATGAGGACAATCATAGTTCCGATGCGCTCGTGGTCCAGTTGCCCCACAATAAACACAAACACGTTTGCGCAATTCCCGGCAAGTGACCTCATCTGGAAATCAAACTCCATTGCTGTGAAATCTTCGGGAATTGAAACAATCAAAATTACGTTTTCTTACTTGTTGTGGGATTGCACATTGGATGACTGGTGAACTTGCACGGCGGCATTCGAATTGACTCACAGTAGACACAAGTCCAAGGAGATGAAGGCTTCTGAGCTGCAGATTTCAATATTGAGCTCATTCCACCGACTGGTGCTGGCGTTGGTAAAAATTGTTGATCACTTTTCACGGGCGCACAAGCATCATTCACTGGGGTGCTCAATTTCGGTAGCGCCTCTGGCTGATGATTTTGATACTTTGAGTCATTGCTGGTAACTCCATTTTGTCGTACTTGAAGTGAAGGTTCACCAAACACCGGTGTAAATACATTTTCCGTGTGTTGGAGATTTTCATACAAATTATTGCCCACATCGACAGAACACTGCTGCACTGGGTGAACTTGGGGCACGGCATAACCCGGAAATCCACTTGGCTGGCATTGACTTTTTCCCAGAGGAATCTGCAGATTCGAACGCATCAAATTATTCCAGCTCATGTTTTGCTGTGGGGGTTGAATTTGCATGCCTCTTGGTGCACGCAGAAGTGACCCTGAATTCTGGAACTTTTGCGAATGTGCTGGTGACGGACAATAGCCAATTTGATGCTCTTGCGGAACGAGTTGTTCAAACACCGGCAAGCACCCAGTCCTGGGAATTTGTACTTGTCGTGAGTCTCTTTGGATTTGTGCATGAAAATCGCCGTTTGGCTGACGAGAATATTCTCTACCCATGCGAGGCTGGAAATAGCTACTCCGCTGTTGTCCGAAAGCATTCGGTATTTGACGGTTCTGGTCATCATTTGGCATGTACATGCGAGTTGTATACATATTGTATTGGGGTGGCCACTGCGCGTGTCGCTGTTGTTCATAATTTCCGTTGTAATACTGCTGGTATCCGCCATGACTTCGCATATCTCCCTGAATTTGGCGTTGAAGCCGTGCCTGCTGCTGCTGTTGACAAAAAATGTCGGCCTCTTGGCGAGCTTTGAGAATCCGAGCTTTTGTAGCAGCAATATTAGCTTTGGCTTCTGTACTCAGATATTCAGTGCCTTCAGGGCCCATCTTTGGGACAATGCCAAACTCATGGTCTTGCTGCGGTGTTCGGGACACATCTGGATGAAGTTGCAGTGATTCTGGAAGCCAGATTGCTGGTTTATTTGATTGAATTTCAAGATTATCCGGACAGTTTTGTTCACGAAAGGGTATTTTTCTGATCTTTTTAGCCTTCTTTCGTGCAAGATACCCTGTATCCAGCATCCATGACATTTTCGCATCTGCGAATTATACAATTAAATAGAACATATAGTGTAAAGTAATACAATACAATATAATAATGTACAGTAACATTTCAAGAGCCTTGTGGCGTTTCATGTCACAATACGCAAGCGTTTATCCTTACTATCGAGTCCTTGAGAATTTTCGCCTCCTTCTGTCAACTTGTCGAGTACCTCAAAGACATCCATTTTAGATTCACCACTCAATGTCTTTCTCCACTTAAGTTCCTCTTTGTGCGGTTCGCCTGTCTCCAATAAGAATTCGAAAACAGTTTCTTAAAACTTTGACAACAAATTCTGAAACGTTTTCGGTGACCGTGCGATAAAAGTGTGGATAATATATCTGCTCAGGTTTTTCCAGTTTGCTGATTTGATTTGAGCCCTCGTTAGCAACTGCCATGCCAACTACAAGATTCTAGTCAAGCAGTTTTACAAAAATTACTTATAGTCCTCAGCAAACACAAAAGAAGAAATAGAACTGCTTCTACAGAACTATTTATACAATTATGACTCTAATAAACCCAATAAATTTGGCTGCAAAATGGTTCAAGTAAAGGTTTGAAGTTGCATCGCAATTATTACAGCCTGGTAAATTCTTCTGCATGCTCAAAGATTCATATTTGCATTATGCATTGTTACCACGGAATGGTTAAATCCGCTCAACAGATTACTTAGTCATGGTAGTTGTATGCGCTTACTTATTAATGCATTTGCCTCTGGGCTTAAGAAACAGTTAAAAGAGTTAAAACAATATTGTATACATGCTGTTCCCTAGCTTAGTTAGCTAATCGTAACTTACTATACCAGGGTATTTATTAAAAAATAAGGCAGCGATGTGATATTGGGTCGTAAAGATGTCTAATTCCACCAAGAAGAACTGCAGCGGGTTGCTGGCAACTTTCATTAGATTTGCGATATTATGGCTCTGCACACACCGGGATTGGCACAAAACATTCATTATCAGAAAGAAAAGTCTTAAAAATAAAAATGATCAAATCAAGCCATCAAGCATCAATTTCTAACTGCACATGTACAAAATAATGGAAGCCGTGTTGTGCTCTGCACAAAAGCCAAGCTTTAATTATAGCCGTTTCTCATTCGCAGCAGCATTTGTACTCAAGTCAATTGACATTTTATATTTGGTTTGCATCACTTGTGTGTTCATAGCCATTACCTGGTGTTTAGTAATCAGAGCCCTGATTTTGAAAACAATACTGCTCAAATTATTGTGCTAGTTGCCTGTCATAATATCACAACAGCAAATGTCATTTTTTGCAAAAACAATGCAGTTTGTATTTTTGGCTGCCGGTATATGAAGAGAGAATGTTTAATAATACAGACACAAACTTGTAAGGCTGACATTCAACAAAATAAAGTGTTTATTTGTATCACCCTTTTTATAATTTGAGCGCATGCAATATTTTAGCAGAATTTGATAATGCGATATTTCCACGTAGATCATTAGTATTTGAACACAGCAGTCATTCTTGATATCAATATTTCGTTCAGCGCTGCTGCACTTTGCACATTAAAAAAATCACTCACCGAAACCGTAAGCCACTCTCTGTTTGCTCTGGTTTGCAGGTGAACTCATCATACCCTTGGCCTCCGAAACCGCCCCAGACCTTAACCCTTTAATGGAATTCTTATCTTGTGCAACTAAAGACTATCCCCGCGTCATCAATTAGTTAAGTGGACAATAGCTAACTAAAAGCACTTACGTTACTTACTAACTTACTCAAAGTCACTTGAATTTTGATTCTAGTAAGCAGAGATCATTTCCGTCAGTCGGGTTTTATTCGTCAAGCAAAGTAGGACCGCCTCGAATTTCCCGTCGGCTCAGAACATGTTGAGCGCTCAGAGGGATTTGGAATTGTGCTGTGAGAATTTCCGAAATGAGTCAATATTTCCTTCAATCCAGGGTGCGATTTCGAACGGAGGATCCGAAGAGACGTGCTGTCTGGTTACTATTGTTGGGTTCGAATATGATGTCATTAATTTGCAAATGCATCCAATTTACAAACCAATTGATTTTAAAATGTATTCTACTTTCAACAACTCTACATCTGAGGAGGAATATTCAAATGGTTCAACAGAAATAGATTATTCCAAGTATCCCTTCCTAAACAAGATTTGGCTAGTTAAGGATGATTGGGAAATTGTGGTAAAAACCCTACCTCTGATTCCCATTGTGGTGATGGCTATTTTGGGAAATTTGGCAGTAATTTGTACTGTCAAAAGAGCGAGATTGACGAAGAATATTGTCAACCTCTTCATACTTAATATGAGCATTGCGGACTTGCTAACTGCACTAATTTTTCCATGGATTTTCCTGATTTATGACTTCTATCAAAAATATGTCTTGGGTTCGTTCATATGCAAATATGAAGCATTTGTTTTGAGTAAGCAAATTCACACTTTATATTATACAACAGTCAAGGCTTATTCATGCTTACTTATTTTCCAGCTTCTCTGATGCTGTGCAGCGTTATGAGTCTGACTGTAATTAGCTATGATCGGCTAACCGCAATACTTTTCCCGTTCAAAAGTAGGATGAAACCAAAATCAGCAAAACTAATCATTTATAGCATTTGGTGCTTGTCGCTGGCTGCGTCGTCGCCTCTCATTATTTGGAGAAAATACAAAGTACGTAATTCATGCAAACCCTCAAAAGCTCAGGTTAGGTATTGTCAGTCACACTATTCTAACCCGTAGCTTACTTTTAGGAACGGAAATGGAAGGATTTTCTTGAGCAGTATTGCACAGAAGATCCAACGCCTTTACAACTATTCTGGCTCCTAATTATTGTGTTTCTTGTTTGGATTCCATTGGCAGCCCTAATTATCACTTATGTTTTAATTGTATTCAAGGTAAGTGCGCATTCTTGCCGTCAGCACACAGTCAACTTATAATAAATAATGTATTTTTCCAAATAGCTGGATGCACTAGAAAAACGCCACAAAGATCACCCGATCAAGCAAGTAAAATGGAAATCCCGCGTTGTCCGAATGTTCTTCTTTGTGGTCGTTGCATTCTGTCTGTGTTGGATCCCATACACAACATTCATTTTCATCAGAAGTCAAAACGCATTAGACGCCAACACGGTTTCAGAATTTACTACATTTTGCTTGTTTTGACCAAGGTCAAATGATTATGTCTCTTTTCTTAGGTGACGAAATCTTTTCAAATGCTGTTCTTCATATCCCATTATCTTCTGTACGTGAATTGTGCGCTGAATCCAATTATTTACGGCTTAAAAAATGATAACTTGAAGAAGGAATTCCGAAATGCACTTCCACGTTGTCTAAAACGGAACAGCCGCATTCATATTTCTACAGTGGATGGACATGGGGTAACCGATAGAAAAGGTGGTCAAAGAGTAACCGGTGAAATGGGTGACACCAGCAAAGGCAAAAACACACAATTCCGAAGCGGAGAAAAATTAACAAACTGGATTAAAACAGCTGAGACGTATTTGGACAAATCTTTATTTTCCGGTAACGGGAAGGAAATGGCGAGCTTGAGTTCTTATGAAAGGAGGAATTCCGCACTAGAAGATCTGGGACTTCCGGTTCCTAAATATGAAAAGTATTTTGAAGATGATTGGAGTACGACATTGCAGTAATTCGAATGTGTTTGTTTTGGGCTAACGTCCGTATTGTTTCGCCAAGTTGTCGCTTTGAATAAACAGATCCGTTTTAATTTGCACCTAATTGTATTTTATTTTCCAACGCATGTTCGCTGAATAATAACAGAAAAGAGTAAAACGTGGGCAAACGTGCATTTCTATAATTGTAAAATGATTTTCGTAGAACGTCTCAAAACCAAAAGAAAATGTAATTGCTTCGGATTTATTTGTCACTGTCAATTGGGATAGCCTTATCCAGTTCAAGAATGCTAATTCACATTTTATTTACACAATTCTGGTTATTTAGTTTACAGATTTGATAAGTTGAGCACTAAACTGATTCTTGCCAATAACACTCCTTCGTTAGTGGGGTTTAAACTTTGCATTTGGTGTATACACCATAAAAAATGAAAAAAAATGGGGCAGTGGGGACAATTGTAACACTGGCATTTGTGGTGCAATAATACGATCGAGCCCTAATTTCTTTGGTAGGTCACTATTATGACCATACGTGACTTCCCAATGACCAACTGGTTTTCTTTACCCTATTAAAAGTTAACAAATGAAAACGCTTTTTGCACGCGTTTCCCAACTTTATGAACTTTCACTAAAAGTTGCACTGCTCAGCCTGCCGAGTTTTACTTTTCGTAAAACTATCGCATGGTGCTGAAAGTCAATATACATGCTTGCAGTACAAATTTAGCTAATATTCTACAACTTCTATAATATTTTGAATTTAAAAACCGGAATGGGGACAATTTATTGGAATGGAACACCCATGCCCAACAATGTAAATAGTGGGTAATCCAAGTTTGCAGAAATAGTGGTGTTCATGTCACTCTATTCCCTCCTAGAATCCATTGTCACACTCCCCAAAACAGCTATGCGGGGAGGGAACCAGAAAAATAGCATAGAAAAGTTAGAAATTGGGAAATAAAAAGAAAACATAAATTTACATGTATCTAGCATGGGTGTTATGTCTCCATATATGATGTTACAACTGTCCCCGGTATGGGGACAATTGTAACAAACAAGATGGTGTTATGTTGGTTTAAATTAATTTACAAATTCATCAACAATGGTTTTGGCAAATCAGCTATAGTATCCCAACAATGTGTGATTTTAAAGTTTTTAATTTGGTCGCATGGTTGGGCGGCAGAAGCTCCTAAATGAAAAGTGATATATTGTATCTGTCCCAGGTCTCCCCTACTAAAATGTGCTCAATTATTTCAAAGCTGTCCCACAAACTTGCATGAACGTGGAGAGTAAAAACGACACGCATAACTGGAAGTGGAAAACTCCTGCTGAGCCAATTTCCAGGATATACGCATGTGGCAGTGCTGACAAGTCGACAAGCAACTTGCCCGCATGCCAACGTCGTTTATCATTATTATTGAAGCGTGTTGAGTTTAATGTTAGAATGTTTACATTTTTTTGCGCCTAGCTATCACTCATCATTCAACTTGGAATTTTAATTCTGTGTTTAGGCCTGCCTGCTTGAATTCGAACGTAGTTTAACTTTTTTAAACAGTTTCTATAGCCGTCAATTTATTTTATTTAGCACTGATTTCATTTGAACAAATTTAAATCAAACAACCGTAGCAACCATACAAAAACAAACATGAGTCCATATCCCCCAGGTTTCTGAGATTCGTATTTTGTCGAATAAACGGTTGAACCCGATCCTAAGAGTGGAAAGTCAGTGAATCAGTAATTTCGATAAAATGCCTCGATCAAACAATCAAAACGGACCGCACATGAGAATTGAGGATTTCTCTTGCAACATTTGCTCGAAAGGGTGGGGTCATCCTCCGTTAAGAACGATGAATGTTCCACATCTGTGCTGTCCTCCTTGTGGGCATGTCTTTCACATTCGGTGCGCAATTACGTAAGTTCAGACTTCAAGAGCCTATACGTGGCAATTGTGATAGAAAAATCACATACAAATTCCAAACATAGAAATATGTACTAACATTATTATTCCCTTTATGATTTTATGTGTTAATTAACTTAGCAAGGGCAGAGCCAAACTATTGCCATTGCTTTCTAAACTTTAAACTATCTTAAAAATAAATGCTAACTCTGAATATGAGTAAGGGTTATACATGACGTTACACGAAGTAAACATAAGTAGCAGCATGTTTTGTAGACTTAGCAAACACACCACACAGAATTAACATGACAAGCAAGTACAGTTAAGTAAATTTAACATGTTCCTCTTTAGTAAAGCTGAGCTCTTAACATTCCTGGAATGCCCGGGGTTCTGTTATCTTGGTCACCATATATATAACTATGTGCGTGCAGACATTGCATTTTCAATTTGATAATAATTTAAACTGTCTTTAAATATTTGAACAGCCAGTCCTTTTGCCCCAAGTGCTATATTCATTACCAAAGATCTGAGCTGGTAGCTTTTTTCCATCTTTTCCGCGAGCCAGGGGATGCTGACATTGAAGGTATACAAAATACCAAAGCAAAGCAAGGAACATTTACACACTAATTTTAAATTTTGCTATTATAGACGAAAATGAGATGGGTGAAATTGCCCCGGGCGAAGTCGGCTGGCACTATTTTGCGTTTGCTGGAATTATATTTTGCTTGGCAATGTGCCTATACTGGTGTACATTGGCCGTGATTCAAAGCCAAATTGAGGACGAAAGCATTGATGAAACTGAGGGATACGCAATCTTGGAACGTACATTTGCTGTATTGATTTGCATGGCCTGTCTACCTGTAATCTTGTATGATATCATCAACCCTTAAGCTAACTTCTACCCGTCTGGACGCGATTTGATACTAATACGCTTCAATCAAATTAGCACAAATCTAACTTTGAAATGCAGCAATTGAAAATATATGGACAAGCCTGGCACAATGAATGATCCATCCAATTTTAATTTAGTGAACCATAACTATAAAATCTATTCAAAAAAATTTACTCAAACAAATTCCAGACTGGATTAAACTAATGTTGCAGCCAAGCAATATAATGCGTTTGTGTAGTATACAAATAGTATGGACCTTAACTGATGCATGCAGGAAGGGTTGAACAACGGCCGGGCCCGGGCCGCATGTTTGCCAATGTTCAGCAGTGTAGATTTTAAGAGAACGTATTGGTATCATTGTGCATATTCTTACTTTCGACGCAAAGTCTAGCCGGGTTCCATAAATTCTCAAATCCTGTTTGTTACCAAAATTGTAAATACATAATGCACGACAAAGGTTAGCCATTATGTAGGCCGTAAGCCTCCTGCACTGAGTTTACTCTGTTGTCCACATACTTATTAATTGACGTGGACAATTGGCGCACAACGTAGAACCAACTAGAACGTGATTTGCAATTGCACTGCAGCTTTTTAGCACTTGCACAACATGTAATCGTCTCAGGAAATAGATAGGTGAAGTTATATACGGACAGATAGTCGTGATGCGCAAGAACAATCTTCTGTACAGTTTGTTTAACAAAATAGTTTTATTTTATTTTTTACGAACACATACTTAAGTTTATTCGAATTTACTGAACAGAATCACTTTGACTTTTTCACTTCTTCTCCACTGAGTGGCTTTAGTGAATTACCATTACAACATGAATGGCCCTTGTTGGAACGAATGACCCCACTTCGTGTTTCGCCGAATAGAAGTACATAAACCATAATTGCAGTGGAAAGTGTAAAGAACTCGTAAATGATTTTACTCCCAAAATGGTCCATGGAAAAAAGAGTGGGTGTGAGCATGCAGAAGATACAGCGAAGAACTTCGGAAGCTGCTCCGATTTTCCGACCCTCCAGCAGAAATCCAATACTTGTCAAAGAGTATGCCACAAAACACGCACAGAGGCTTGCATTCAATTGACTCAGTTCCTGCAAAATATACACAGTAAATAAATCTAAAGAAAGTATACCCCGTATTGAGTATTACGTACAAAATGGTTTTTGGTGAGGATGTCAAAGGCAAAAATGGAGACCGCAAAATGTGCACAAACATACACATTTTGCCACCAAGGAATCCCCTGATCGTACTTGGGTCGAATTGGAAACTGAAAATAACAAAATACACTATTAGTGCAAATTTAGACCTATATTTGGAAAATATTAGTAAAGACGACACTTACTTGTGGAACATCATTAATGTCGCCCAGCCGTGGTTTCCCTTAAATATAATATTTTTTAAAAACTAGAAAGACAGGGATCTAAAATTACTAGGATTAACAAATTACCAGCTGTCCAGCCGGGACCTTTGAAGTATGAAGAGAATTTATCCCCCAGAGTTGTATACCCCTTTGCTTTATTCCATATTTCCTTATATTTGAAGAACTGATAAAAGCATACAAAAAAGACATCTCATATTAACTTTTCTTTTGCCGTATCACGGAAATTCATACATTACAAAATGCATACATCTGGAATGAGTTCAGTGTGAGCCGAAATAACAAGGAGTGCGAGTGTTCGGTTTACAAGTGGGAGTCATACGAGCAATAAAAGATCACTTGATTTGGGTGGATTGCAGTTATTGCATTGACATAGAACATTAAGACAAGGGGTGTTCGAATGACACGCGATATGTGATAATAACACCAAATAATATGTCAAGCTTGTGCGCTATTTTGAGATTACGTCTACGGAAAGCCTCGCCCCGTGCTACAAGGGCATTATTGACGACAGTATCAAAGATAAGCAGGTGATATTCATTTATTATTGTAGAACGACACCCTTTGCATTACACGCAGTGTTAATTTCCATTTGTCTGAGAGCGAGTGCAGCATGCAGCAGTCAAATATATATTCCAAAGCAGTTCGATTCTCACAACATTCTGTGGTTGCTTGGGATAATGGTTCAGGCAATATTTGATGGATTTTGACACTATTCATCAGCTTCCCGGAGAATCTTCAACAATAATTGCTGCTCAAACTGAACAACCAGTGCTTCCAGTGTCAATTATAATTGCAATTGTCCTGACTTCCACAATCCTGGCTCTAGTGATCAGTTTAATGACTTATGTAATTTGTCATGCAAAGGCAACAAATAGATTGGACAAGCGAAGGAACACACTTGCTTCATTGGAAGCGGATGCAGTGCTTCAAATCCCGTCGGACTACATGATCAACAGTGGATTCAGAGATGATGAAGCCAGTGGCTTCAGACACTCTATTTCCAGTCAACGGCGTGCGTCCATGGTTCAAGTTGATTAAATATTTAGCAATTCAACTCACCTGGAGATAGAATGGGTTGAAGGAATTGACCTCTTCAACTAACCCATATATAATTGTCTCTCCTGGTTTCTCCTCCGCGAATGTTCCAAACAGTTTATCCCAAATGATAAGAGTGCCAGCATAATTCTTGTCCAAACAGTAACGATTGCTTCCTAAAAAGCAAAGGAAAAGAATTTAACTTGTTTGCGAAGTCGAAGACGACATTGCACAATTGTCGTATCATTTAGTGTGTTTTTAGTTTAACTACTACCGTGATGAATTCTGTGATGTCTTGGAGTATTAAAAATGTATTCCAGTGGACCCAGGGAATCAATTACTTCAGTGTGAATCCAGAATTGGAATAAAATATTGAATTGAAGATGAACAATGTAAATTGGGGGAGGAACAAAGAATGCCATTGGCAAGTAAAATATCCATCCAATCCAGCCCTGAAGTGCTGATTGTCGCAATCCTGTAGTTAAATTGTAGTCTTCGGAGCTGTGATGAACTTGATGTTGAGCCCAAAATATATTGACTTCTGTTGGAGAAGTTTAATTAATTATTTGATTCACGCGCGTTTTACATTAAAATATTTCTTTCGTTTTGCCAGACTTGGCCAACAACTGCAGTGATAGCTTGAGTTGCTGAATGTAGACTTATATACAAATTTGTTTATTGTATTATTTTCCAATGGTTAAATTTATTTAATTTAAAACCATTGTAGTTTCGCAGGGTCAGTACTACTACTACTACTTGTAAAATAAATGAACAAATTGTGCATGGCATCGACATAGTCAAACAGTGTTTTGATTATATAACCCTGCATATGGATCTTACTTAAATCACATAGCTTTGCTTCTTCGGACATTGGCAACACCCGGCCGAATAATCAACACTTACATTTCTAAAAAAACAGCTTGGCGGCTCAAAGTTCTCATTTCTTTACTAGAATATAGCCAATACATAATGCTGAACCACAACGAAAATTCTTACCATGTGCGGCCCTGTGCAACCAGTAAAAGCAAAAATCCGTTATGACTGCTGCCAGATACCAAGTGTATGGTGAATCCCAAGGCAAATCACAAAATCTCCAATTTTCATACACTTTAACATAAAAAAAGCTCTCGATGCCACGGACAATAATTCTATTGTAAAAAAAGTTTAATGATAGTCTAAGGATATGACATTCCCACTTACTAAATTAATGGAAATTACTCACTGGCCACAACCAAGAAACATTCCATGTGAAAGAGACACAATTCCATCATTCAATCGTACAGTCGGCCTTTTCTGAAGCCAAAGCACAACATTCTCTATAGCGATTAAGGCAAAAAAGTAAGGTACAGCCTGTGAGAAATAACATTAAAATTAAAATTTATTTTCAATGAAATGCTAAATTTCAAAATATTGCCTTTGAAAAGTAATCCGGTTTTGGTAATTGCTCCAATGTTGGAAAAGAATGTTCGGTTGGATTTGTAATATAAAGAAGTCTTCCAATCCCTTTAAGATATTCTGTTGCAGAATCCATGTTTAGAACTGCTCCCGGTGGCTTTACCCAATCAACTAATCAAAATCCAACGAAAGGGCAATACATTTTGAATAGACGATTTTCGCGAGTTGATGCCATCAGTTTTGAATCAAAGTACATTATATCCATAAAGTACCAGTGCAGGCCAAAGTATGGCTATAAAACCAGTTTTAACCAGACCCTACATGCAAGGCATAGCCAGCAATTGCGAAAACCCGCTCATCCAGGGCGTTAGTTGAACTTGAAGTGCAAGAAAGTTCACATTTAACATCTCAAGTTGTTTACTTGTTCAGTTCTGCACACTTACTATTAGTTAAATGGATTTTGGATATTGGTTTGACGTTACCAAGGATCGTATGAGTAGTGTGATTCACCTTGCGCTTAGTTAAGGTTATTTCAACACAATCTGATCAACGCGCAACGCGGGCCTAGAATGAAAAAATCATGTCTGAAAGAAATTTAAACAACTTCATTAAGTGATGGGTATGACAAGTTGGTGATTTATTCTGACTTCACCGCTTCCACTCCGTACAACCCAAAGCACACAATACACTGGTAGACAGTAATAATTAAACAATCAAAAGAAAAATTAGCACGCATATAATCAAACATAACTACTAAAGTAATGCAATACAAAATTTAAGGTCGAAGTTCCACAACGATTGACTTGCTCAATACATCGTACAATGTTCGTTTATGACCAAAATGAAACACTGTTAAACATATTGGAAAGAATAAAGCAAGACTGAAATTTTTAATAATAGAGCGAACTAAGGATCTTGTAAAGGTCAACGGGGTCCCAGGGCCGACAAGAATTCTTGATCCATCAGCTCCTTCAACAGTCTCTTGACCACCAGGACCCGATCTCGTGCGTACGACAACTGGAACTACGCTGTCACAATGCAAGACACGAAGGCCAAGAAGACTCTTTCCAGGTGTGGACCCACTCTTGTAAATACAATAAGCCTGTGGGAATAAAAGTAGTAAAATGATTAAAAGTTAATTTCAAGGCAACTTCAAACAGCAATCACAGCACTGGAATGTAATACAAGTCCAGCAACACAGAACCAACACACTATATTTCAAATAAATGTACGAATCAAGCCACAATATAGTTCAGCCGTATTAGGCGGGGTCAAACGTCATATGTCCTAATCAGGCGGTGGTCAATCTGACGTGACCTGAACAACTATGTGTCATACATCACAAGTCCAAAATACGAATTAACTCAATTACAACGTCCAGTGAAGGTCAAATTTGTAGCCCTCATTTGTGCACGAGTTAAGATTTGAGAAGATTGGAGGTTCTAGAGAACTCTATTTATCTTATGTGTAGGTCATAAGAAAACATTAGTTAAGACTAGAATCAAATATAAGCCTGCATGTTTATAGAATGCATTCCTTTAGCAAGACCAAATGCAAAGTGGGCAAAGACAAGCGGTGTCAATTAACCAGAACGTTGTACGGGGCCGCATGTGGAATATAAATAGATAAAGGAAATTACTAAGCCAGAAATGAATGAAAGTCGTCAGTAGTGCAACGCAATCCCACCATTCATTGATCTGATCAATGCGAACTCATTTTTCATCACAACACTTTCAAAAATTGGGAAATCACCTCGAAGAAACAGACCACAACTCGATGTGTTAATTCCAAAATTAACAACTCCGATGTGAGAGAATAAGCCACTTCCATCAGGTTCCCACTTTCCTGCAAGGCGTCTAGGTCAATGTTGTCAAAGTCTCTGGTATCATAAAAAGTTCAAGTTAAGTTTATAATGGCTAGCACTTAAAATAATTTTTTGGCCTTTTTTACTTACATCAAGTCAAAGTTGTCCACAATGCTCAGAGTGACAAATACTTTAACAACCAAAAGAATGAAGAAGTCGATGCACTCAGCAAAAACACGTTTCCAGAGAGGCGCCGGAGCAAAATCTGACAAAATGTAAATGGGAGCTTATAATTCCTAATCTAGTTATTATTAATTGCAGATACACTTTGTCTAAATATTGTGAGCTTGTACAAAATGGCTCTAATGTTAGTCGTGAAACAACAAGTGCACATTCCAGAATACAGAGCATGCAACAAAACAATCAAGAAAATTAAATTGAAAAACAGCCAGCCTTCTTGAAATATTCTGCGCCGCCACGAGACTTACCAAACGAAATTCCAGTTCTAGTCCTACGCAATCCTCTTAAATGAACAGCCCTACGCGATCCTCCTCCCGGTGGGGTTGTTTGGTTGCTATCAGTAGAATTGTTCAGGTTAGGAGTACCTTGATTGTTGTTGTTGAAAGCTAGCAAATCAAAATCCGATAGCAAAATAATAAAACCAAACAGAAATCAACTTGCCTTTCATTCCAAATTTGGTATATGTTAATTACTCACATTCATGTAATAGGCACGAGACATTAAGCGGTTAAAAGGGTGAGGGTTAAAGAATTAAACAACATGCTCGTTAGATAATTAAAAACAAATTTGTTGATACGTGGGTATCAAGAATTGTGTGTTTTCAAAAAGTGGATTATATCAATTGTGCAGATAGCTTAAGGGGTGCGCACACAATAGGAAATCGTATAACAGCAAATGTAGAAATGGAAAAAACACCTCAAACGTGCACTCGTCAAAAACACAATTCATTAAATAAGGATTTTAAGTCAAACCTTGTCCAGCATTCGCCATCGGCACCGCATTTGGTTGAGCTTGAGCCTGAAATCTTATGCCATTGTTTAATGGAGTTTGATTTTGTCTTTGTTGCGGTTGAGGCTGTGGTTGAGACTGAGGTTGACCATGTGATCGAAATGACGAGAGAGCAGTAAAGTATGCGGAAACTGCACATTCTCGCTGCCAGTAAGCATTCACAAGCCAATTTTCCAAGGATTTGCAGTAAGCCCTCATATCTCCAGTGTATCCGACTTGAGGTTCCGCAGAAAATATTAGATTCTGTGGAGGGATTTGTGCTGGAATCGCGGATCCAGCCCCAGATGATCTAAAATGTGCGTTAGAAGTTGATGATGAAGTTGTGGGCGTCAAAATCGGTGATCCCAAACTTCCGGAAGCAATTGGTGCATTTGGAATTGGTGTAGTAGTGCTTTGCGTGGGATTGCTGGCGGCAATATTTGCAGATGTCGATGATGCGGGTGGGGATGAAGCCAGGTTAGCATTAGATGGAATTGCATGAGTCAAATTAGAAGTATCAGTAGTGGGGTTAGTAGCATCTGCAGCCGGACTAGTAGTAGCTGGAGCTGAAGCCATGTTTGCAGCGGGTGTTGTTGGTGTTCCGCTACCAGGTGGCTTTCTTTGGTCATCGCCAGCTTCTCCAGCATTGTCAGCCATTTCTTCCGATATCTGTTTTACGTTCAAATGCTATTAAAGAATAAACAAAGCAAATCTTAAACGTATGGTTAAATTAACTTAATCGTTTAGACTTATGGCAAGGAAAGTAGCCAGCTTGAATTTTAATATCTTCCTTTTTAGCAATATAGAAAGTTTTTACGGTGATCAGATAATTATAAATATTGCAAACAGTTGATATGATTGTGAAAACATTGCAAAGTACTGACACGTATTTGAGTTAAAAGTTCTTCTGAGCAGCTATGCATTGTGTCAAATAATTAGAATCTATTTTTCGACATTGATACTACTCCAACAGTATGGTTTATCTTACAGCAAGATGATGATGAGTTGGTTGTGAGTGTTGTAGTAGTCTCAAACAGCTCGAGCCAGAAGGTGTTGTAGAACAATATTTCTAGAAAGTATTTCTATAGTCCACATCATCATAGAGGATTTTTCAGAAAATATTTGAATTTCCCAGTTCCCCGCATGCACATGGGTGTACACGCGGCAAGCGGTGGACAAATTTCTATTCGAATAGCTCGGACATGCATGAAGCACGGAGGGGAGGCAGCACCGCGTCTCCGTACAAAGTTCCTTCAGTTCCGAGGAGCCCGCTGCCCGTCTTCCTTCGTTTTCAATCCGATTTTAATTTTTCCAAAATTTAAGTTTTAATCAACAGCAAAACTTACTCCCATTTTGTGGGTCACAAACTCAGTAGTCCTGCTGGTCAAGGGTAGGAGAGTCGCTGGTTGTGCTCATCTCTTTGACCAAGATGAGTGGGGATCAGATTCAGCGGTTGAGGCAGGAGATCCTGCACAGCCTGGAAGCAACTCTTTCCCCTGATGGAGAGACTCGGAATACTGCCGAACGACGCCTTAAAGCACTAGATGTGATTGAATTGTTTCCGATTCACCTTTTGGAATTTGTATTCAGTCCTTCACTTAGCCCACCGATTCGCCAATTGTCCTCTGTCATTCTTCGCCAATATGTGGATTGTCATTGGAGTGTTATGTCGGAAAAGTATGTCTACTCTTTTGTGCATTTAATAATTGTAATAATATATTAATACTATTGTATTTGCTTACAGATTTGTTCCTCCTGAACCATCAAACGAGGTGAAGGCTAATTTGAGACATCTCCTTCCAGATGGACTTCGGGAGAGCCAAAGCAAAATCCGAAACGCTGTGGCTGCAGTCATTTGCTCAATTGCTCATTGGGATTGGCCAGAAGCGTAAGTGTTTAGATATAGATAGATATATTATTTGTTAGGTCAACTTCCTTAGTTAGTTACAAAGCTGCTATCAGCGAACTGACAAGTTCTACACAATTGTGGCTTGCATTCATTCATTAATTCATGTTTCTAGTTGGCCGGACCTTTTTGACGTTTTGATGCAGCACGTCAGGGATGAGAAGGTGAGGAATGAAATATCTTTAGTCAAATGCAGTGTTAGGGTAATAACTAAAGTCGGCTTTTGATTCTTTGAATGAGTGAATAAAGGTTCCATCATCAAAGAACATTTATAGAGTGCGGATGTAATTTAATGATTGTTTGCACCTAATGAATTCTTAGGCCGTAAATGGTGCCATGAGAGTAATGACAGAATTCACAAAGGAGTTTACCGATCAACACATGATTGAAATGGCACCAATCCTTCTTCCCGAAATGTTGAAAATTCTTCAGAACTCTCAAGCCTACAGTGTGCGTACTCGAACTCGAGCCGTTGACATTTTCCGGTACGTCAACATATTTGTTAGCTAAATCTGCTAGAGAAATGATCATAATAGCACTTTGACTAATGTTATATTATTATATCTAGAACATGTGCAGGTATGCTGGCAGTCATGCATGATTTGGACAAGAGCGTTGTGGGAGAAATATTCGATCCTTTTCATGAGCCGTTTTTAATGGCATTTACAAGTGCACTTCAAGAGGATCGCCCACCTGGTACAGGATATCCATTGCAAAAAGCTATCGTTAAGACAATTACTTCTCTTCTACGTCATTTCCCAAAGAAGATAATGCCATATCTTCCAACTGTTTTGGCACCAATTTGGAAGATTCTGACAACAACCGGTGATACATTCCTTCAGTACATTCGTGGAGATCCTGGAGACACGGAAATCGACTCAGATGGCGAACAATGTGGTGCTGAATCAGTTATATTTAGTGTCCTTGACTTGGTTAATAATTTGGCGGAATTACCGGCCGTGAGCGGGTTGGTGAAGAATTGGTTGCAAGATCTTATGTATTATACTGTGTTCTATATGCAGATACCACAGGTACGTTACCCAAGATTATTTAACGACTCCTGATTTTACTACTCGGGCTCCAATGTAATTTAATTATTGTTTATTTGAAGGAGAGAATTGAAACATGGTCTGTGAACCCTACAGCATTCGCAGCTGATGAGGACGAAGATACTGCTACCTACACTTTGAGAGTTTGCGCTCTGGATTTGCTCGTAATTATAAGCGACGAATTCCCAGAAGAATGCTTGGCTGCGCTTGGAGAGGCCGTGAACAGACATTTGCAAACATCAAATGATTGCCGAGTTCAAGAAGCTTGTCTGGCTGCAGTTTCTGCAGGTAAATACTGGATTTGACTAAAAGCCCATATTGATATCCGATATTGCCTCAAAATGCTGCAGTTTTGAAGGTAATCTACTTGGTAAAATATATTTTTATGTGCAGTTTTGGAAGTCTTTTATTGACTTAAATGGAGATCAATACAGATTAATAGAATACTACATATACTTACTTACTAGTATTATATACTTATAATACTTTTCCTCTTCTGGCCTTGACCCGTCAGAGTGAACCTGGCTCCAGTATTTTCCATAGTCTGAAAAGACAACAAAGGTTGGATTTAAATTGTCCAAAAGCAAACACCCACCCTCATACCCGTTTCCCCACACCTAAAATAAATATTAGAAAAGTTAAAAACACTTTAACTGACCGGATTCGGATTTGTACTTCCGTGGTGGAGGAGTTTGTTTTAATTTGTTGCACTGGACTGCGGTGGACGGTTTTAACATCTAACAAAGGAAATCCCATAAGCCGTCCTCCTCCACTCCGCACCGCTGCCGACCACAGGAGGTGGACAGCGGCGCGACGGCGGAGCGGAGGAAGACGGACGGACGGACGGCGACGAAATCCGCAGCCGAGTCGCTTATGGGATTTCCTGTGTTAAAATTGTTCACCGCGCGCCCTTTCGTATCCTCTCATTTGTACTTAAGTGCATTAGACAAAAAACGGTTTTGGGATGTGTTGTTTTGGTGAATAGAGGAACCCAAGTAGTACAGTGAAACCTCTAATGTTACCTTACTACTTAATTCTGCAGTTGCCTCAAAAATAGTACGACCAGTTCCTTCTCCGCCTGCAGGAACAGATGTTTGGAAAAAAACCTTCGACATTCACGGTTTCATCCATGTAAGGAAGGCAGTTGAAATAAATTGCTACAACAGATGTATTGCTAGTTGTTCTAGAATGTTAATAATTTTCTAACATTTATAGAATGTGATATGCCCTGGGTTGACTTCTCAGGATATCTTAATCTCTGGTCGCTGTCTTATTCTTGGAAGCAGTTTTTCTACGGTTTTGAGTCCGGAACTGACACGCCATTTTGTCCGAGTTGCAACTGAGCACATTGTAGACCCGAATCGACTCGTCGTTTCAAGGATTTTAGCCGCCAAAGCGATCAGTTTGTTCGTTAGTCAAGCCTTGGATAATTTGACTGTTAAAACGGTTATTAGGCATACTTTAGCTACTTGTACAATCCTAGAATTTACAAAACCTGTAAAGCTGAAACAAGACTTTTGTGTAATAGGCTCTGCTTGAAGTTTTACCGGCGGCAATGGATTCGTTTATTACTTTTGCGACAACGCAATCAGTGGAAATTCTTTCCTCATTTTTGGAAACAATGGTTGGGATCCTTTCGTTGGACGAAGCCTTCACGGCATCAATTGCTCAGAAGATGACCACATTAACTATTGCTTGTTTCGTCAAATTTAACTCCGACCCAACTATTTGCCCAAATTTGGAAAGTATCGTTCAAGCACTCTGTGCAAATAAGGCATGTTTTGATGAAGTCCAGAACAGGTTCACGCCAACTATCATATCCGTCTTGAACAACCAAAGCGATGCATTAGGTAAATTTTAAGAGCACTTCATTCCTTGTCACTTGGGAGCTTTTAAAAGAAAACTGGCTAAACTAACTTCGTTATCTACAGGCGGACCAAAGGGAGTCGCGTTGGATATGTTAACACTTGTCATCAGAAATTCCCAATCTCCGTTGAGCCCTCTTCTAATTCATAGCGCCTTTCCTGCGGTAATTTCCTGCGTTGCGCATTCAGATGATCACACGGTTTTACAAAATGCTGGAGAATGTCTCCGGGCTTATATTTCAACAGCACCTGATCAAATTGTTGAATATAGGTAATTCTAATTAACATTGAATTCTTAGCTGCATTTTACAATAAGTTCTATTCTTTTCTTTCATAGGGATTCAATGGGAGTACCTGGACTTACACATGTTGTACAATTTGCCTGCCGATTACTCGATCCAAGCACTTCCGAATTTTCGGCTTCTTTTGCCGGCAGACTTGTGACTACTCTAATAATTAAGACTGGAAGCAAACTCGGGGATCAATTGGAGCTTCTCCTGCGTGGGGTTCTTAGCAAGTTGCAATCTGCCGACACTTTCAGTGTCATTCAAAATCTGTGTATGGTTTACGCACATCTTATTAATACACAGTTAGAAGCAGCTTTAAACTTTCTTGAGAATGTGCCTGGGCCTTTAGGTATGTTTGTTGGGCTTTTTACTCAACCTCGTCTATTGCTATTTGAACTGATAATATTTGGCTCTGCAAAGTGACTAATTCCTAACAAATTGATTTGATTTAAGGTCATTCCGCCCTTCATTTTGTGATGACCGAATGGGTTTCCAGGCAGCAAAGCTTTTTTGGGGTATTTGATCGAAAAGTGAGCTCTATTGCATTATGCAAGATTCTCCAGTACGCAGTAAACACGAATGATCAACGTTTGGCTGCTATTGAAGTAAAAGGTGATCTAATCTTTGAACCGAATTCAAAAATGTCAACAAGAAGCAAAAGGGTCCTAGACCAATGGACCCAAATTCCACTCCTGGCCAAAATTTTCAAGTTGATAATCTATGAGTTGGCGTGCTCTGCATCGCAGGACTATGAAACAGAGAGTGATGACTCTGACGAGGACGAAGACAAGGAGAATTTCACCCGTGATTTGGGAGAGGATGCATATTTCGACGAAATAACCTTGGATGATGCCGATATCAGAAGTGATCCCCTCTATTCTATTGACTTGGAAAATTATCTGCGGGAATATTTGAAGGAGTTCAGCAATGCGGCGTTCTACCCAGAGTTCGTAAAACATGCAAATGCGGAAGAGCTGAAGGTTTTGAGTTCCTGTGGGATTGGCTGCCCGGTTCCATTGTAATTCTTTTCTTGAAACTATCTTCGTATGAAATAATTATAAAAGCAATGATCTTGTTTTCCTAATACTATTGAGTTTTCCTTAATAAAAAAAACTTGGGCTCTCGACTTTTGAGTATTATTTTGAATAAAAGGGAACACAGGATTGTAGGACTCAGCATCAATAAAACAAAGTTTATTAATTGAACATCATCTACACGAAGCGGTTTTTGGTTTAACCGTTGCACGACTAGGGTGACACGTAATTGAAGTTAATTAATAGCAATATGATCACATCCAAAACGCCTTTTTTGACAATTTATGTTTATATTTCTAGTAACGAAGAGACTACAAAAGAAAATTTTCGTTTCTCTACATGCGAGACCTCGATAGGAGAAATTTGTCCACTCAAAAATACAAGTGATCGAATCTTCTTATATTTGGTTAACACCTTTTACATTAGGTGAGCAAACAAGAGATATAATAAAAGACAATGACAGTTGGAGCTAACAATTAGATACAGGATTTACACAAAAGTTAGGAATTATTCAAATTAATTCTATACAGTGTGATTTCTGTGTGCATGCTACTATGGTTTCAGGAAGGAGGATGTAGATATACACTCAACATTCAGAGCAAAATAGATAGAGTGATATTGATTAGGACTAGCAAGTAACTCTACTGCTTACTAATTCTATATTATTCTATTCATCGCAGAATCACGTACGACGAGTTGGTTTTAGATGCTTAGTCTGTAGAGCAATCTAACTCCGTATATTTACCCACTGCCAAATTCTCTCGTCAGACTTTAAGTCTTTGTTTAAGTTTACAAAGTTTTAAAAAGTTGAATATCAATTAACTTGATAAACGGCGTATTTTCGATTAACTAAATCCATAATTTAAATTAATTCTTGACTTCTAGGGATAGGTTAATGATCTTTGAACATTGTGAGAAATCAAATCGTGATCCAACCAGTTTATGTTTAGAATCCCCATGATTAATACGTCTTATTCAGCAAAACATAGGTAACCACGTTTAAAAATAGGGACCCAAAAATTATTTCCAAATCAAAGTTTGTAACTGAGTGGGGTTCAGCCCATTCTGTGTTCATAAACCTCAGGTGCTCCCTTCATTCTCTGGACTCCAGAGTCTATACCGGAAGTGGATGACGAAGGGTAGAATCCTCCCACAGTTTTTCCAGATGGATAGTCCTGCTTGTAAGCATCTGCGCTAGTGGAACGTCCGAGTCGAATGAAATTTGTTTGCCTTGGATTTTCACGTCCAAGTCGAATGAAATTGTTTTTCTTGTTGTTTGTCCCAATGAATCCTGCACCAGAATTCTGACTTCGACCAAATCGAATAAAATTTTCAGCACGAGCATGGCGTAGGAAACCAGATGGATACAAATTGAAACTTGGGGGTAAGAACCATTTGGCGGAATTCTCAACGAGGGTCCTGGATGTCACTGGCCGCAAGGAACGAAGGATTTCAGGTGGGACAATATTTTTGAGGAGAGCGAGAGGAACGATAGCAGACACCATTGATCCTGAGCTGGTTTCTTCATCTGATGTCCAGGTTGACCCTTCTGTGTCATCTGCATTTGCCAAGGATTGATCATCTTCAATTGCTGCCCGAACGTGACGCACACCGCCAGCCGGTGTTTTGCCTGAGTTTTCTTGAACGATATGTGAGATTATTTTATCCGACTCTTCACTGGCAATAGTACCGATCGCCAGAGTTAGGGTCATCAGCAGAATTGACCACCATTTCGGAAGTGACATTTTAAAACTTGTAGCAGACTGAAGTAATAAATCTGCAAAGAAAATTAAAAATAAGTTATCAATAGTTCCAGGGGCGTGTATCATCTTCAATATTTTTACTGTTATTTTTGGCGGACTGGAATAGTATTACTTTCTGAAAGCTGATTAAAAAAGCAAATGCGACCCTGACTCAACCGTGAAACTACAAAAATTGGTTGGAGTTGTGCGCATTTTAGGGTCAGAGTCTTCCGTTCTTAAAATTAATATACAACTTCTATAAAATGTACATAAAAAGATGCGTGAGTTTCTTGGGGTATAAGACACTAAAAAGTTAGAATGTTGAAGCTCTTCTTTGTAAGCCTTGGTCTGTTAATTTTACTGAATTGCGACGAAATGAGAAATCTCAAAAAAGAACAATAAGTAATCAAAAAAAAGAAATTCCATATAGAATTGTCTGATTGGATTTGAGAATGTGTTATATAAATTCGATGATTCTGATGAGATAATTGCACCCATGGTAGGGGTGCCTGCCATTTGCTCCTTGAATTGTGTTTCCAGTCTCGGATTTTGGTACTTCACCCCGGATTACACAATTCATAATTCTATAACAACGTAGGTAGGTAGCACAATATCAGAGAAGAGGCTATAAGGACTAAATCCAAGCCAAATAATCGCAGGAGTGACTTGGCTTGGTCTACTTATTATCTTGAGTTATTGCAAAGCGTGTTCTTCAATTCCCTCAAGTAGCATTATACTCTCCGAACACGATTAACACAAGGAATATTGTGTGTTACAAGGGGAGCAGGAACGCTTAGGAAAGTTGCTATGCAATTACTCTGACTTCTCTTGTCCATCTTAATCATTTGTGGAAATGGCAACTACACTGCCCGCAGATTATTTATTCGTCTTACATGCAAGTAATAATACCATGCACTTAAAAGGTAAAAATCCTTGCAAAAGCTACACTTTCTAAGTATGCCATAACATAACTTTTTTGTGTTATCGCTAAGCTTTTCTTTCTATTTGTATGCTGGAGAACATTTTTATAAAATTATCAACATTAAACTATGCAATATGAATCATCCATTAAAAATACAAAGTTGAAAAGTATGTACTTCCGATTTCCTGTGAAAATACTATTTGGCAGTAATGTTGCACACATTGTCATGGGGAAATTTCTTATTTTTCCCATCACATAAGTAGTGGTAGTAATTCATCAACTACTGAGATTCATGGCTTGCGGATCCTGTATCAAAGCGCTTGCTTATTTTGCGTTCAAGTTTAAACCAAACATGTACGTAGCAAGCAGTACGACATGGATTTGTTAAGTCAAATGTTAAACCACTATGCGGCCGGCCACGTTAAATATAAATGTTAATTGCATGCCGTATGCCGACTTTCACCAGTAGTGAAAATAATATTGTGGGATAGTTCGTAGAGTGCCAACATAAAATGGGAAAGAACTGGTTTTAATGTTGGCTTCGACGACACATTGACGTCATTTGACAAGAAAAGGTTTTTCAAACTGCCTGATGCCATTTTAGGAGGCCTCCTCCTTTTACAACTCCAATTACATATTGCTTTTCTTTTGACTGTACAAAATAGAAAAAAGAGGGTGGTCAAATACATAGGAGCATCCCGCACAGAGTACAGCAGCAATTAATTAACTGAAAAAGAACAGTCAAATTTGTTGGAGCTAATTTGCACGGGATTTACGAGCGAGCAAAACATTGCATTTTTTAGAATGGACAGATAACATCTTGCGAAATTGGTGACAAATGTGCTGCATTTGCAGTAGAGTAAGCCTGAACTTGCACTCCGAAACGTTGTGGCGCAGCGCGGCGCTCATAGCATTTCGGCAGTTTACATTTCATCAAAGGGGAGGAAAAGTACTTGGCAAAAGCGGCAACTTTTGCCCATTTACATTTTTTTATTTCTTCAAAACTTTGCCCATGTCATTTAATCCTTCCAATCATTTTTCTTTCTCTTCTTTGCTCTCATTTTCCGTACGAACGGAAAACAAGTTGTCGGTCACGTCATTCAAGTCGGTCGTTCGGTGAATGAACTTACGAGTTTTCGAAGCCATTGTGTCCTTCAATCGGTGGCTGTTCGCAGACAAATACACATACGTAATTAAATAAAAATGTTAGTAGACCAATATATGACTCGCTGTAAAATCCGCACGTGGAAATATAATTGTAATATGGAATTAACGTTTACATGAATCAAATGGCTTTAACTAAAGCTAACTCCGGTAAATCTACAGAAGTATACAAATCTCAAATTCTGCTTTACACAAGACTATTCATGATATAGATGATGATTCTTACTTATTATATTTATGCCTAGTGTTTTGCAACGCATATTAAATTTGAATGTAGGTTTGAGTAATAATGTAAGCTTAACTCATTCTACTCCATGCCCACTAAAAACCAGATTTCCAAGGCTGGATTGGATTTAATTAAGATGAGGATACTGAGTATTTAATCCATTTGCTGGTCACATGCATTCCATTGGGAAGAATCAAAATACAGTCCGAATATATTTCATACCAACTAACTTGGTACTTGACAAAATTACTTTCTCCCCTTTAGACAAGGGCAGGAGACGTCGTTTCAGACAGAATTGATTTAGTACTGAACTTATTTGCATGGAACAACGGAAAGTTCTTAAGATCTGCCTTCCAGGCAATCACACCACCCACCCCCGTTCCTAAACCAAACTGTGACGTCATGTCATCCCGGGGAAAGCAGTCTGAATCACTTTCACCCCAAACCACTGAAGCCCGCATGCAAACCCCAACGATGGACCGACCACCTTTCCTCAGGCTCAAATAATGAATCATCCGCGCACCATAATGAACAAAGAGTTAATGCAAGCATTTGTGAATGTCCTTATTCATTGTGCGGGGAAATTAAATTTTCCTGGGCAAACAGGAGGGGGCGTTAACTCAAAGTTCATATTCTTGTCAACAATCAGCTACCTCCTTTCCTTCCCTTTGCAGTTAAAGTAAAATAAAATAATTCTCAACATGGATATATGCCATGGATATGAATAATATTCCAAAATGACATCTTGGATTTCGGACCCAAGAGACATTGCAGAGAAAAGCGTCGTACCGCACACAGCAGAATCATTGCAAATTCTCCAGCTGTACGTGATCCCAGGTTTTCCCACTAGAGAAACAACCCAATGTGTGCAGTGCAAGGAATGCTAATGTTCAAAATATTTCCGCATTCATAGTTGTTTTTCATTAATTCTTAAAATAAAATATATCCAGTCCATGGACATATGTTATAGGGTGCGGGGTAAAGTGTGAGCTCAAAACAGGCTCCTCTTTCTTTTAATGCTAATTTACATGCGGTTCACTCCCCGAACCACAGGCCCGAATGTACCAAAAGTGCACTTTAGGGGAGAAACGAATCCAACAGGTTTTTGGAGGATGAAAAAGGAAATTTGTAAAAATGATGGGATGGGGTCGACCGCATGGATATGATGATGGGAGATTTAATTAGTGAAATCCGTGGTCGATCGCAGGCGGCTAATGGCATCCCTTGGGAGCTCCGCTTTCTCCTCATAACGGACTTTACGTCGTCCCGTCGTGCTCCCTGTTTTTCCTTCTCATTTTTCTTTGCCTCTCACTACCACAGCCACAGCGTATGGAATTAAATCACCTTGTTCAACGTACGTAAATAGTTTTATTAGAATTGCTAATTGCAATGAATCGCCTCTCCTTACTTCAACTGCCGGAAATATTTGATATGCAATAAAATATTATTCTGCTTTCTAGAGAACAGTTGATTGTGCAAAATAAAATACGATGACATTCCCAATGGGGGCTGTTCTATGAAAATTGCTAGAAGCTTTAACGCTGCTACTCTTTTTGAGAGCGTCATTTTAGTTACGCCCTCACACTTCCCACACATTTTGGGGAACATCCCCAACCTGTGCCGTTGGGATATGCTTGACAATTGAACTTTGAATACGGGGTGACCGTCCTCGCGTTTCAGAATAAACTCCTTCATTTGGTTTCCATCTCAATTAATAACACTACGCTATTATTTTCTGGCTCCCGTTGGGAATTTTTGACAATTTAGTTGACTACACGGTGCAAAGGCGCATTTCTCTAACTTTCGCCGTGTAAATTTATAATGTGTTGTGTAATTCTCCGCATTGGGGAACGTCTAATAATTCAAAACTCAAAACCAGATAATACACTTGTATTTTTGGCTAGTTTTGCTAACTAATCAAAGAAAGATCTTAAATGTAAGGAGTTAAACGGCTATCGCGTGATTGCCAACTACTCAATGTAATGAATCGGAGCGGAATTAGCCAATTTAAAATAATATCTCATTTTAGAACTCTTCCAGTTCTCAATGCGGATTGAAGTTTATGTCCCTTTGAAAAGATAACCCAATTATAGGAGATGGGCAGGAAAGCAAAACTCTCGTTTACCACCGTCACCACTCTTTGACGCGTTTTACTTGTGCGGTGACCCTCACTGGACCATTAACGATGTGATTAATGAGTTTTGTGACTACTTTTACTTTTGTAATTGTGGCAATGCACTACATAGTATTGCCCTGAATTGAATGAATTCGGACTGTACGTCTTTCTGAATACTTTGCTGCTAATTAATCTGCATCTGGTAAACTGTACAAGGATGCCTAGCTACATGGATTGGGTGAAGAGTCCAGGAATGCTAGTATTGGAATAATTATAAACTCAATGGATTTATATTTAGGTCAGTGTTAAAACATTTTGAGTTAAACCCTGAGATCAGGTCAAATGTATTGCCTGGAAAATTACACGTCATTCAAATTTAACTTTTTTGTTCTCCACATAAAAGTCAACCCCCTTGACGTCAAACGCTCACTTTCTCTCCCTCATAAGCTAAAAGCAGACTCATTCATTAGAGGATGACGAACCAAATTCCGTAGGCTGGGTTTCATATGTCTCATTTGACTGAAATTATCTACACAGCCCAACTGCACGGATAAATTGTATCCGTTCTATATTAAATCTCATGCACTAAAGTTTGAGGGAAGATTAGCGATTAAGTAATTGGTGCGCAAATTTAGATCCTGCTCAATTATTTCTACTTGAGCTAACAATTGAGAAACTTTAAACATTAGAATTTCAAAAAGAACTTGCTGTAAATCTAAATGTTAAGAGGAAGAGTGTGTTAAACTTTCTCTACATAGAAATCTTTAATTTGGGAAACTCCCTCCTGCGCCGTATGGTGTTTGGCTGGAAATAAATTCTTTGAACTGGAGAAGACGTGAAATCTGAGAACAACGTGGGTCCGAGTAATTAGTATATGATTTTGGTTCATTTGGTTTACAGTTACGTGTTGTAGATTGAGACAATAATGGGGTGTCACATAGTTTTTGTCTACCTTCATTTTAACAACTTGCCTGATCGCTGCTGATGATTCGGAGGAGCTACTTTCCTGACAGTTCATGTAGAAATTTTGAAGCTTGGTTCATGTTTGAAATTCACAAATTTGCTCTACAAAACTTGGCAAGTAAGCGCTATCTCGTTTACCACAACAGGATCGTTTCGTAAGTGAACGCCGTTTCAGACAATCCAATAAAGTAAAGGTGATTCTCGGCACACCTGAATCCTGGCTTGTTACATTATAAGATCAAACACAAAAGCAGTGCTGCTGCGAGATCAAACAAAGATTTCTCTTGTAATCCTGGGCCATTTATCGTCTCGCTTTAAATGCCGCATTTGTCTTTATGTGTTCGTGTTTTACCAAGGTAAAAGTAGGTCGGATTTTACAAATTACCACAAATCCAGTGCAACATAAATGATATTAATAGGTGATTGTGAAGGAATCCCTTTGTCTCACTGTTCCGGGATTATTGCTTATTTCAAACACAGTTTCGACCTTCACACAAAACACTTCTAACACAGATATACACCAAGAAGTAAAAGAAAACGTTGTTGTTTTAAAATGAAACATGCTTGCGGTGTAGCACAGGTTAAATTACTTGAATTCACACTACACTCCTGGACGGTTATAACAAAACCTAATATTTGCAACGCCCAAACCGAAGAAAACACAGAACCCTACCCATTGAAGGCAATATACTTTCCACCCCAAGTAATTGGTTTACTACTAAACAAATGGCAAGCCTTGAGGTGAACTTACCCGAACTACTTATACAACTTACATCTTGCAATATTCTCACCTATGCAGTAACAAATGTATTTCTAGTGTATAATGAATTCAACCTTCCAAATTCTACAAGTTGAGCACATGACTTACAATCTAGGCTAATAAGTAAAACTAATAAAATTGATAAAACTTACGTACTTTTGAGTGAGATGAAAGTGTCCGAAGCCTCCTCAAGCAGCAAGACAACTAATTGAATTCAACTGCAAGTCCTGCCGACTAAATCAGGGAGCAAATCGGGTAGTTGGTTTGTAATATTTAGTGGTTGTCTGGCGTTGGAGACAAATTCCTTCCGTGCGTTGCTTCCTGTTTCCTTCCGGTCTGAATTAGGCCCGGACTAAGTCAGTGGGACAGGTGGATAGAATAATTAAATTGAGAGACTTGTTGAACGGAAGGAGAAGGAAAAGCTATGACGGAGGTTGATTGAGTTGGTTAATTAATGGATCCTCCACCTGTAAGAGATAAAGACAAAGAAACTAACTGCCTTTCACTTCCTAAACCGCCTCCCTGTCAGTCCGTCAGGAGAATTTTCCACGCTTCGGGTTTTCTTTGCTTCGGGTAAAAGTGTGGAGTTGGGCCTGTTGCTTCATCGCCTTTTATACAATTTCCAAAGCTCACGTACACTTCAATTGCTAATAAGCCACCATGTACGGGAGAATGAGACTCTCAACATTGGATGCGCCCACTCCCTTGGATTTTCGGGTGGACACGACGCTATTCTCCTTTCTCCCGTCAATTTCTCTCGTATAAAACACATTTCGGCCCAGGGTGTGTGTCCACCGTAAAACTATTAGTCAATTCCGCCAATTCATCACAAATAGAAAATTTCAGCAAGCGCTTCCTCCACGTACGCAATCACAGACCAAATAATGTATCCAGGAAGCTATTAAAAGTTTTATGAGACGAGTACACACACTATTTTGAGCATACAAGAATAAAAACGCCGATCTCAACCAATTTGTCCTGTAAATTTTGTCGCGGTCTNGCGGTCTATGATTTCACAATAGGGTAATTGAATAAGTATCTGTTTTTAATTTTCGAGTGTTCAATGCCATTTTATGATTTAAACTGCTGCTTTTTTTGTGGACGAAACTATTTTTATGTGGTTCCTATACAAATATACATAGCAAATTGTATAGTTTCGGATGAGGTCGAGGTTAGATGTGGAGTAGATACTGATGAGTCAGATAAAATAACGTCTACGTCATAACCGCACGGCCCCGCTCATAACATTAGTTGTTGTGACGTCATGCAGAAATAAATTTTAAAGGGGTGGACTACGGCACGGGTACGGGTTATCATGTTTTTTGAGATCTCTCAGAAGGGCAACACAAATGCGCGTCTTGTTTTACACCTGATTATGTAATAGGAAAACACCAATTTCACGGTCTTTTAATGAGACAGGGAAGCTGGGGCGAAAGCGACTGCCTTACAAAGGAAGACTGTATTTATCCGTCGACAACTTGTGTAAATTTGTGCAGAAATGAGTTGCGGTATTATTTTTAAATTCTGAAGACAAGATAACATAGAATGCATTGTGGGTGGACTGTCTGGCCGGAACTGGAGGTGTGCGTGGTTCTCTTGTGATCGAAATTGCATTTGGGAATTCATTTGCTTGGGAAAAATTCATTGTCGGTTGAGATGGATGCTCAATTTCGATTTTCTTCTCATACATTATGCATTATTGAGTCATCTTTATCTCCTGTTCTTGCTTTCCTTGCATGAGGATTATTTTAAGTTGCTAGCAGTCTGTCCTGTCCTTTCGCATTCGCACCTTGCCCCTTTTTGTGTAGTCACCTTAATTTATTCTCCAGAAAGACCAACTTTCTATTTCCTAGCACGGCCATGTACTCCGCAACAATGGAATTTGTATTTCAGTCACATGTGATCTTTGCTATGTTAAACAAATTGGAATTTTCTTTACAATTTTGATATGTTATCTTGTATTTAGCACAATGATAAAGAAACACGTTAGAGATGCTAGTCTAATTCTCAAATTTGAGTATCCAACATTGCTAAACCTGCTCTATGAAGATGGCTGCTTGGTGACAAACATGTAAAATTTTTATCAATCAGATTTTGGCACATACTTTCTTGTCTTGTATTTTTGCGTTGAATGAATCACGTCTCCTGTCACATATATACACATGAGATGCTGAAGCAACAAGGAGTACATGACATACCCGATGTAGGTGCGCGTAAGAATTGTTTTCCAATTCCAATATTTGCAAAGAATCTTGCAGAACTTTTATAATTGAATTGACAGTGTCAGATTGAAATCCTTGGTGTCGTTTTCAATTACGATGGATGTTTTCTTTCACTCGAATCAGAAAGACATGGGGTGCAACCTTTCCGAGTGGAGTAAATATGTCATGTCCGTTTCCCATCACAAATCACGCACGTTCACCGCACATCAATACACAATACAAGACAGAACGAATACACTACTGCGGTGAAGGCAGGGAAATGTGGAGTAGAGTAGCCCCACATGCCACATAACATAGAATCATGGCTGGATCTTTGACAAAACTTAATTGTATTTGAGCCAACTGCAACTCAAGTGCAAACAATCAAACCATTAAGCTTCAAAATGTGTTTGTCCATATTCCTTTTATTCACACAATGCAAATTATAGCAGTAATAAGTATTAAGCAGACACAATACGCCAAGCTTAAAGATTTTATGAAATAATTCGGCTTGTGTTATGAGGTGATAGTACAGTAAATCCGCAACGCATTGTCGCCACGTTAGCTGGGATTAATTTCACGTGAGTTGGTTAGCAACGTTATAGTCATTCACTCTGTGGCATATGGCACGGCAATTGCTTGTTTTGTTGCAACATAACGCCAAAATCCATCTTGTTAAGAATGGTCAATTCCTTAAAATGAAGTTCCAATGCTATGTGGAGTGCAGTCAAAGTTGAATTCTTTTGCTGCAATTCCAATTGGAATCCAACCGTCAATATATTGTGAAAATATAAGCTTCTCAAAAAATTTGCAAAACAGGTCGTAGCGAAACCAACTTGCATTGTAAAGGCAAGAATGAGAGTCATTGATCCGAGTGTATAATTGGAGGACCTGGCCGGCAAGTCTACAGTAGCTGTGAAAGGGCGCTCGTGCAGAAAACAATGGCTTAGAACAAAGCCAATTTGAGAGCAATAGTATATTGCGCGTTAAGCCCCATTTTATTTTAGCGTATTTTGTCCGGTGGGCTTTTCTTGAAAATTTAAACAAACGTTGGCTCTCCTGGTTAACCAATCTATTCAAATCAAAGAGGAAATAACAATGGAAAAGCCGTGGGCGCACGGGAGATGGGCTACGACGCATAATAATTAGAAGCTTTGGAGTCATTGATGCCTGCTACACACGGGTGGAAGGATTACGAACATTACACCTTTTAAAGGGCACTGAGGCCTGAGATTTTGAACAATAAATCGGACTCATATTAAATTGCCAAACCTACACCGCATTGTCTGTATCTGTTTAATTGCGACAGGAATAGTGCAAAGGCCAGGATTCTTCTATACAAATTTGTGAGGACCAATGCGTCATGAGTCGGGAATAAGCGCGTCTGTCTTTTTATTATAAATATTTGAATTATTTGTTAATTGGCCTAGTTTGGCACATTGGAATAAAAATAACGTATTAATTGTGAATGTTTAGACAAAATTGGTTTGGGATTAGAACCAGGACAGAGAATCCTGCACTAAAAGTGCAAATATCAAACACATGCAGCTGGGAAAACTAAAAGTTCTTGAATATATTTTGATTCTCTCAGGTCAATGTTTGCAACTCCGCATCTTGGAAACTTTTGCTAGTCAATGTCAATCACGACCTGGTGGGTGTGATATCATGGTTATGGAACGGATAACGCGAATTATGTGAAACATTTTCTACACTTGGGACCTGGCTTGAGGTATCCAAGTTCCTTTCCCGAGCCAACCACCAAATGAAGCGTGCAACAAAATTCTCTGGAAACGTGTCTCGAGTTGATAATGATGTTAAAAATTATATCCAATCCACGCTCACACCTTACTACATATTAATCTAGACTGGCGTTTTATATTTAATCTGTTTAGGTAAAGGTGGGCCTTTTGAAAATTTAAATGCAAGCGCTAATTTATATGAGGTTAGAGCAGGATAAAATAACCCAAGCTAAAAATTTAATATGATTAAATTGTCAAACAAATCTTAAATCTATTACTGTGAGTCAAGCAAATGTTTAATTGCAAAATGCCTCTCGTTGCAAGTTTGGAGTGCAAGAGTCAAATTAAATTGCAATGCACACAACATTAATGTTGTGAAGGGCCAAATAGGAATTGGATCAAAGTGAATTTGAAATTGCAAACGAGTGGTTTTATGTTTATTCGGGGGAAACGGTGGTGGCGTTGTTGGATGAGAAACTCCTGTGGGATTCGGATTCCATCCATCCACCGCACCGCCGCCCACGCATTTTAATGCATTACGAACGGGTCAGCGTCGTACTTGAAAAATAATTTCCAGATTTGTTTAAACCGAGGTCGATTAAAAATAATTTGGAATGCCGCGGATTGTTGTTCTTTTAAATGTCATCGCTAAATGTCAACATCATGATTTGAACACACTAATAATTAGTGCCGTAGTATTCATGAAATCAAATTAAACCGATGATGGGGATGATAAACTAACTCCATTGCTAGAAGCATGTGAATTATTTAATAGTGAATTCAAACACGGTCCACGATAAACATTAATGATTGCGCTCAAGCAACGGAAATGCTTAGTTCACCATCAATGACATGGAATTACACAAAATTTTAGATAGAAATTGCCATGATGACGTCCAACCAGACTACACAAGGCTCGGCGTTATAATTGCCTGAGATATTGACTACATTCCGTTGTGTTAAGAAAGTTGGCACCACCGCACCGTGTTTATTAACGTTTTCCAAGAATAATTTGTGAAACATTTCCGGGAATATTAGAATAAGATACTATAAATTCCTACTTTTGGACGATTCTTTGCATAACTCCTAGAAAAATATAAAATTTCCAGCTGTGGCTTTCCACAGAAATCAGAGAAACATGTTTTAGTTAATTCCATTGTTCGTTGAACAAAAGGATTGGAGAGAAAGCTGGAATGAAGGGTGGGTTTCCAGAGGATTGCACTCGGAGTAATGAATGTGAAGAAATGGGCGAGAAGGGGTGCCGTCGTCAACAAGTTGAGGATTAGCGAGCAGAGTGTGAAATGACTTTGTGGAGTATTCGTTCCTCCCTGGCCAAGGATAATGGAACTCATAATCATAAGGAACACGGAATCACACCCTCCCACTGCTAATCCTCCCCATTTATTAAATTCCATCACAATTCACCCTTTCTTATTCCTTCTTCTGGAGACAGGCCTTGGACAAGTCGGCGGGAAACATCGTCACATTTCATCCCCGATTTAAACTGAACTGGACCGGATCAGACGCCAGCCTCGTCTCATGCGGGAGTTTTATTCTTCGGAATTTAACACGGACAACAATACCAGAGTAAGCAACAAGAATTTCATCGGACTTACACAATTCAATTCAATTGGAGATGAAGGGAATTGCTCCCACTCCGCTCACATCATCACATCCTCGTAAATCCTAAAACAATTCAACCAGACGAGGAGGGCGGGACTGAAATGCAAAGGCTTTGATCGTTCCAGACTTGTGTGAGTGGGTGGCACGGGTATTTTCTTAGAGATTTTCAGGAATACATAAATGTTTCCAATTCCATGCTTTTGATTTGATCTGCCACGTGTGTGTTTTATTTGTAAAATCATGAATGAATGGAGCGTACATGTTCGTCCAAAATGTTAGCTTGCCTAGAAATTGCGAAAGCCCAAAAGAAACGGGTATATTTCATAATAATTACAGATCTGTCAATGTTTAAATCACACATCTCTATATTATCAATAAAAGGCACATTACAAAATAGCCCTTTTCCTTCGTTTCTTGTCTTGCCTTGTGGAGTGCTACTTTACATGAAAAACAAAAAAATGATTCTGTACAACACATACATGTAAAACCAGTTAAGTTGATGCGACCGACTACAGATACTTCTTGGAGGGTGAATAATCCTTGGTGGGATTAAATTTGAGGAAAAACATGCGCAAATATTTTGACGCATTTACTATTTGCAATAATTTAATTTATAACAGTTACAGCGCGAAGCAAACTCATAAAATATAACGAAATGGGGAAACAGGGATCGACACGACATGCATTCGTGCTAGTCCATTCTTACAAGCTAAGAAAACTCTTGCACGGGCCTTTATGCCGCAGTATGCTGCGGCATGGTAAGCTACATTTATTCATTTTAAGACGAAAAGTCCCAATTTGTGAAACAGGAAGACGGATGGTCACTAAAATACTATTCTGACAGAGAGCGTTTCCTTAGTCTGTACTCTATATATAAGCTCGACGTCATGATTCTCATACTTTAACTTTCTCCACTTTGCCTTCAAAGTTATTTCGACAACAAAACTGACAATAAGAAAACACTAAATCTTGAAATGCCTAGCACTAAAAATGACCTAAACCAAGGTAATTCCGCTGGTGGTGACCTCATAGGCGTCTAGAGCGTTGCACATAACATACTTCGTAGTAGCCGCTGACTACTTGCAGTAGATGCGTCATAGCCATACTTGCTCATAAATGTCAATGTCGAAGGTACACTTTTTGTCTACAGCGAATGACGTTACAATGTATATTATGTGTGGGATACTTTTACCTGAAACAATATTAATTGTGAAGGATTTGAATTGAGACTGAAGTGTGAAAGGAATGTCACGGAGAGTGAGGACTGGATGAATTCCTCGGGTGAGAAAGCGGACAAAATAAGAAGGGTGGGTTTCTGCAACTGACCTGGAGAAGTCGAGTGTGACTGCCTTCATCTGAGGAAATGTTGCCCAAGAGACAGATCACCTCAGTTCACCTTTCTATTGCTTTTCCATCTCACGCTTCGTGGACTTTCTTGGCCAAAGGACGGACTCCTTCAAACTAATTTTATTTTTGTCCTTTTTGATCTCTCCACCTCTACCACCCATCCACTCCTCCCTGGAATCCAAACTCAAAGGGTAAATACGAACACCGCAATGCTGGCGACAACCAATTATATAGCTCTTCCAGTCCAATACAATTTGAATTCCTTCTCTTTTATTTTTATTTGCTCAACATTTCTTCCTATTAAGTAGACCCAGAGCAACTTTAATCATTTATCCAGCGAGCCTCTACTCAAAATCTTCATTCTTCTGAAATTCAAATTTTTAAAACATTAACTTTTCTTTCAACTTTCTCTTCGTTCTAGCATTCAAATTCAATTTCGACAGATGCGATCGATACAAACTACCATATAATTGTTCATTCTTGCTTGATGATTGATTGAGCATTTAACTGTCAGGTACTTTTTATTTTGCGCTGCCAGCTTAGCGCAGTGAGTTTTTAAAGTAGGCATAATTCCAAAAATGTACATGCAACCATTGCTTATTCACGTATTCCATTTATTTCACAGGATCCCGAGAAGAGAACACACCAATGGTCGGATGACTTGTAACCCCACAAAAGAATAGTTGTTCTAACTTCCAGAGAAAAATGAAATGTTGCCCTGTAATTTTAAAGAGGTCACAGTGAACTCGGTTCAATTTTTAACCTCACATATACAGTAAAATATTGTTTACTTCATCCCAAAAAAAAACAACAAGGTAACATTATTATATAGCACATGTCGCACTTATGTAGAAGTATGTGTGTGTGTGTCAGGCCTCAACTTGTAAGCTTGCAGCTGTAAAGTTGAATTAGTTGACAATAAATCTAAATTGAAATTGAAATTGAAATTGAAATTAAGGCTCGACTGACTGCCCAAGTTCCGGTGAACATTTAAAGATGTCAACCTTCCACGCGCAAACAAGTAATTATGTAAATGATGCAATACCATTGTTCTGATGTAGATGCATTACGGGTTGATTGTTGGCATGCTGGCGATGAGATGCGGATGTTAATTGATTAGTATTCCTTTCTCTTTCTAAACAAATCCTAAAACTCCGCCCAATCATGAAACTTCCAAAACTTCTATCAGAAAACAGTTCACATTTATAAAATTTACTTTAAACCATGGTTCAAAATATGTAGGATAGCAAGAAAGGTGAATACGGTTGAATTTCAACTCCAACATATAGTAGTAACTTTTATTCAAAAATTCATTCGAAATAAATACATTCAGGTTAAACAATAAAACCATGTGGACTTTCAGCTTACATCTAAGCAAAACAATGCAAAATCTGGAAATTGGCTTGCATCAGTCTTCTGTAACCCATAAGCCAGGCCATAGTTCACGGGTCGCTGGCCTATAATTGTAGACTATAATCATAAATACTAATTACTATGGAGGACATAGTACTTTCAAAAGACAATTGTAAAAAAAATACATCAACCTGAAGGTTGCTTTTGTGTACCCTTAAAACAACAATAATAAGATTCTGTCAAGAGTCAAATAAGATAATAATGACTAAGTGGCATTGGTTTTAACTTAGTTAGTTATTGTCTTCCAACTTAAAAGACAAGCCTAACTAATACAAACAATAGTAACACTGAACAACAGAGTAGTGAATAGGATTAATTAAACATTTAAATGACATTAGATTCATTATCACTTCATTTCTTAAACGTTAAGCATAAAATATACCGCCCAGGAGCTAACCTCTCTCTGTTACAACACGGTAAGATTTGACACAATAATCTAAGAGCACACAAACAACCGTTCCTAAGTTATTTAAAATATACTCTCCTGTTTGCCCATAATCATTTGCCAATTACAGTTTACATTTACCGTATAACATTAATACTGATCCCCAAAGGAGATTCCGTTGATTTAATAAACATTATCACTCATAAACAGTCTCCTACATTCCGCTTAATTAAAAAGTTTCAAAAATATTCACACTAAGTTGAGCGATCGCGCATAAAAACTTAAAGAGTTTGCATAAATTTGGTTCAATTTCAATTCAGATCACATTTTGGTGAAACAAAAAATTGAGAAGATAAGACATGCAAATGAAGTACAGTGATTCTAAAATAGGACCTTGCGGCACTTCTCCGACCCACATAAGCACGATTTCTTTTCAACCACGATGCTCACATTAGTCTGACGCAGATTGTCATCAGCATTTACTGGCAAGCGATTTTTTGATGACCCGGCGTGTTCATCAGAACTACACCTGGAAGAAGATACAGACTCTTCACTTGAGAAGTTAGAATTTTCAGTTGTAGAATCAGCAGAACCACCGGTTGCATTTTTTACTGTGGCTCTACTATCTGCAAACTGCTTCATATAATCAAATGTGAGCTCTTCTCCCTGTTTGATGTGACGGAACTGTTTATTATACTCTCACTACTATTGTAAATGGAACATTCCTTAGAGCTGCTTTCTCACCTTTGCAATATCGCGCATAGCGAAGAGAGCTATCTTGGGTAGGTTAGGATCAAGGCAATTTACCCAGACGGCGAAGACTCCAAGGTTCGGGTCACATGAGTGATTGATAAAGTGCGCAACATTCCCAACTTTGCCAGCATCTACCGTGTATGGACAATCGCCTTCGTTGAAGTCCAGGTCAAAGAGGTACGTACAACCGTTCGCATCGTATTCTCGCCCACGACGCTCAGCCTCTTCTGACTCAATAACTTCTCCCACGTATAGTGTCACAAACGAGCCTTTTTTTATGCTCTATACAAATATTCGTTCAATTAAAAACCAAAGCCAATAAAACGTTTGATACAACGCCACAAATAGAAAAAATGCCAAACCTTCAAACTCTTGACTCCCCAGCCACAGCCATTAGGTGTTCGGAAGATGCATAGCTTAATATCAGTCAAGCCACACCGTCCATCCTGCACAACGCGATTAGCACATTCTGGGCCACACGTGCACTTATTATTGCACTCATAAATTGGAGTTCCTAGCTCAACGCGGAGTCTGCAAATAAAAATTGTCTTCAACAAGCTTGAGTACAGGCAAAACTATTACTTACTTCCGGTGCCGAGTGTAGGGAAACTGATACTCAAACTGCCCTGGGCAGCAATCCAGCTTATTTTCGTGGCAAGGACCACTGCAGCTACATCCCATAGGAGGATCATCAGGGATATTTACTCCCGTGACAGCTATGTAGTCATTCACATACGTGAAGCCCTCGGGCGGCCCCTCATTATCCGTGTTATTCTCAACAGTCAGAGTTGGCTTGCCTTCTGTAATAGCATTCATTGAGTTCTCCCACTCCTATAAAACAGAAATTGCAAATTAATACTTCTAAGCAACATTTAAAAAAGAAATTATTGGAGTGGAGTACTCTTGCATATTTTTTTCTATACCCGGAGAGCGGCTTTGTTTTTTCTACGTTGCTCGTCTAATCGACGAAATTGAAGCTGACCACGGAGTTTATTGTTGCAATCTTCACTTAGTCTCTGATCTATCCCCAAAGCCAGGTTTGTGTCCAGAACACTTGAGCTCCATCGAATACGATCTTTCGCTTGCTTCTTCTTACCTTGCTCAAGTATAACTAAGTTCTCCCACAATAACTGCCAGTACTGCAAATTAATAGCGCTATCTTAAAAAAATGACCAATAATTGCAATAAGCACATGCTTGTATGATTACATCTACTTACACGCAGCTCGTTCGCATCGGGGAACAATGTTTTCCTGTAAAACTCGTTTTCCCTCACTTCTAAAGGTCGAGGATCCGGAGGTACTTGCAATTTCGAAACCAGGCCCTTCCTGCGCTTGTGCCCTTTAGCTGTAATGGCATAGTCTTCAACTGGGATCACTGGGATGGCAGACGTGGCTTGAGCTTTCCGCTTAAGATAGAACTCTAGTAACAGACTTTCACACTCTTCAAGGTTTTCTGTTGGCTCCCAGGTATTAAACTCTGACTCCCAGTCTTTCCATTTTACTAAATACATGTGACCACCTGAACTGTCTAGCGTGTAGTCTATTATGGCCTCAACCTCCCATTTCTCTTCATCCACTGGCACTTCAGACCCTGGCCCTGATTTATCTGACATTTGAGTCGCAAGAGATGCCGGCAGAGCAGTATCCTTCTTGTTCTTGGGTTCTTTTATGGCCTTTTTCTTATCTTTAAAAAGGTCATCTATGAATTTACCGACTCCCTGATCTTGCTTACGCTCATTATTTGAACGCTTTCCGGTCCGTGTCGTAGATTCCGAAGGATGTGGGTTGTTGCTAAATAAATAAAACCAGAAAATTACATTTTCATTCAGATAACTCTAGGTCTTTTGTCTGTATAACAGAACATTAAATAATGCTAACTACATGAGGTTGTCGCACCACCATTGGAAGTCCTCGGGTTGTTGAACAAGCGTGCGAAGTTGGGTCACGTCTTCACCAGGACCTGCACCCGGGAACCTAAATTAATTACCCAAATAACCATGGATTACATATGCCAAATACAAAATGTAAGTCCTGTCTGTAGATTAGTACTCTACTTACAACGGTGCTGACACTAATGCCTGTACATCATGAGTTGTAGGAAGAATACCCCTTGACCTAATTGACTTATATGAGAACAAAAAATTATTCTCCATAACTACCTAGTGGATCTCAATTGAGAGGTTAATACAATCACTAGAACTTCCTATTTCCTATACTAGCTAATTCAAAGTGGAGGGATTGCAGTACAGAGCAGGAGGGCCCAGAATTGGAGCCGTCGCCGTCTCTCAAGTTCTGTATTTTTGTAGTGAGGGAAATGAGGCCCAAACTCAACCATGCCGCCCGCCTGTAGTCCCAATGCAAAACCCTATGTTAAATTTCTCTTTCTTCTCACCCATTCTTCCCGCCATTCCATCCCATTGTTCCCCCTTCTTCGCTCCCAAACCCTAAAATTGTGGAGGGAAACAGAGCCGCGAAGTGCAGGGCGCCGGGAAGTAGCCGTTATTTTTTCTGCAGGACGGGTTGTGCTGAGGGCAGGACTGACGGCCAGCTTTGCATGGTGGTGTAGGTGGCTCGCCTCATTTGTCTGTCAACGTGCGTTCGTAACTCATTCAATATTATACTCAAAGTGACCTAGGGCGAAGGATTTAAATATTTCCAGTGATTCTACAATTCAGTGAAGGCTACCTAGTTGAGGGGGTGCAGTACAGAGTGTGTGGACGACGTCGGATGAGTTTTCCACTCATTGGGGTGAGCTAATGATCGTATTTTGGTATTTTTTTTACAATTCCAGTCATTTCCTGTCTGAGGAGAGGGTGGGAGCTGTTAGTCAATTCCAATTGTCAATTCCCAGTTACATTTCCAGCGGTTGGTTAAGACGAATGGTTGAAGTTGATTCTATACTAGCGTGTGCACTTACTCTCTTAAATTTTACGTTAAATTAAATAACATATTTTGAAACTCTAAATCATCCGGAATGGATGTTCTACGCTTGCAACCTCTAATGTAGACGGTGACGGTATCCTGTTTTTTAGGTTGAAAGCTGACGGTGTGGTCACAAACAAAAGGACAGTTTAAACTCAATATGTTTCCCTCGTCGTCGGGGTCAAGGCGACCTGCTTCTCGTCCTCCTAGAGTGGTAGCCTCGCCACGTCATCGAGGCGGAGCTCGCGGGACAAGCCGAGGCGCGCCAAGGTCAGCCCGTAGGTCTGTGTTTAGGAGATTTATCAATGCTCCTCCACCTCTTCCACCTTCCAGACCAAGAGCACCTTCGAGGGGTGGCAGTGGCGGGCGTGGTGGCCGTGGCGGCCGTGGGCAACCGACACCGAATAGCGGGCGCGGCGGTCGTGGCGGCCGTGGGCAACCGACACCGACTAGCAGCCGCGACCGACCATCCCCAAATAGAGGCGTAACCAATGGACCTGTTTCCACCTCTGCCTCTACCGTTGGCGCCGGCAGCCGTAAAGGGAACATTAAAGTCATTGTCCGGATTCGGCCAGTCATGCCGTCAGAATACGGTCCAAGGTGCAATTCCTAAGTGGACTCTTGTATCAGATAGGTTGAATTGACAAATTATTATTTTCCTTTGCAGGGAAGTTGTAGTTGCAGTGGATGATCATCTCATACAATTCGACCCGTTGGTAGATGAGGCCCCGTTTTATTTTCATGGCCGCCTTCAAGAAGGTACATTTTTCTTTGACTTTATTTCTCTTTTTTCAGTCCAAATTAAACCCATTGACGTTCAATCAAGCAGGAGGTGATATCGGCAAAAGGAAATGTAGAGACAAGACGTTCTGTTTCGACCAAGTTTTTGGACCAGCCCATACAAATGAAGACGTCTACCAGAATACAATTAACCCAATCATTGATTCTCTTTTGTCAGGTTGCAACTGCTCAGGTTAGTTTTTTTAGTTTATCTCATAAAAGACTTATGGATTAATTATGGAGACCATGCGTTTTTATGCTCATCCGTTGTTTGGACGCTTTCAGTGTTTGCGTATGGAGCCACGGGCTCTGGGAAAACATATACGATGTAAGTCCCGTCACGGGACTCCCGTCTCATTTCGTCTTTCCCACGCGAATGTATTTTGTTGCGTTTCAATAAATTTCATGTGTACAGGCTTGGCTCCCCTGGAAATCCTGGTCTTGCATCTCTTACAGCGTCAAGTATATATGATCGCATAACCAGTATGAGAAATGAATACGAACCGGAAATACAAGTATCCTACGTAGAAGTAAGTTTCAATAGTTTCGGCTACCTTGCCTGCCACCCAGCATAATTTTGCATTTAATCTCTAATGTTCAGGTCTACAACGAAGAGGTGAAGGACTTATTGGGGGGATCTCGCATTCTCGAAGTGCGTGAGGATGCCAGAGGGGACACCATTATCCCACATTTAACACACCGCAGACCGAACAATGCAGAGCATTTGCTAGACATGTTGTCAGACGGTAATGCCCTGAGAACTCAGTGTCCTACAGACTTCAACGCAGAGTCTTCCCGCTCACATGCAGTTTTCCAAGTAAATTGATAATCACAAATAGAAGTTACTTGGCAAATTGTAATATTGCACTAATTCATTGATGAACTTCCAATTGCAGATAAATATAATGCTAAGAGCTGTCCATACAGATACAACAGTGACCACAAAGACTTCCAAATTGGTCATGGTGGACTTGGCGGGATCGGAGAAAGGCAGTGCTACAGGTTTCAAGGGACCGGGATTCAAGGAAGGTTCCAGCATAAATAAGTCACTTCTAGCTTTAGGTAAGATCTAGTTAACGTGAATCGCTTAATTTGGGTCATTTTCATTTTATGAAAAAAAATGTGTATATACTTTTCAGTTGCGTCTCATTGTCTAATTTGAAAATGTATTAATAATCTTAAATGGCTATGGCACGCTTTATGAAACGTAAACATTCGTACATTCTAATCCAGTAACTGCAACCTTTTAATTCTCAGCTTCCTGCATTTGCGCCTTGTCAAAACGAAATCCGCATACCCCATTCAGAAATTCTAAACTCACCAGAATCTTAAAAGACTCGCTAGGCGGAAAGTGTAAGACAATAATGGTCGCCAATGTGTCACCTTGTGAGAGATCGTATCATGAAACTTATAATACACTTATGTACGCTGAAAGTGCGAAAAAGATTAAGTTCCAAGTGAGTCCAGACTATAAACATATTTGCGTTTGTATTGTCGCTTCCAGCTAACCTATGACATTTATACAGGTAACCGAACAGGTTACATCCGTTGAAGCCGCAATTGGTGATTACAAGAGGGTGTTTAGTGAAATGAAGGCCGGTTCCGATGCCAAAGATGTGATAATTGAAGAACTGAAAGCTCAATTGGCACTTTGCACGTGCAATGTGCCGAAAGTTGACGCAGAAACACAGTACGAGGTAAACGTTTCTCCTTTGATAATTTGAAAATTCATAAATGTAGTACAGTTCCTGAAAATATCTTAGTCTATCTTGGATTAAATTAACTGTAACAAATAATAATTGATTCTCAGGAGCAGTCGCCTCCTATTTTACCGTTTCAACCAATAATATTAGAAAACAAGGAAAATGGTTCAAGGAAACCAAATGGTCGAGAAAGGAAGCTGTACTCCATAAATTCGGCGCTGTGACATAAACAAGATTATGGAATCCATCCACCCCAATACATATTATATTTTTACAATCGAAATGTAGATCTGGTCTCGTGCAATGGATTTCTAAGTGCCCTATGCCAAAGAGGCAAACGTCTCGTGTAACATAATCATCATTTACAAATACTAACAAATTTTTACATATTGTTTTATTGTAGCCTTCCGTTCAGTGTTTTGAGAATTGAGTTTAAAGAGACTCGACATTGCATGCAACTTGTAGAAACTATTAACATTCTACAAAGCGTTGATTGCAGTTTATGTATGAATGTTTGTGCGCAAGCAAGCTAATTGATTGAGAAATGGTGAATAAAGAAACGTTAATAGAACTGGATCTCAAATATCGACAAAACCGGCTGCCGCATCTTCGGGTACTTTTGTACTTTAATACCCCATGTTTTTAGTAAGCAGCCACTACTCGTTTTATAGAATTATCCTTAATCACTTGTATGTATTGACAATGCTTTCTTCAAACGGAGAATTATAAATAATAAACTAATCTTATTTTTTGTTAGTATATCTTGAAACCGAATTTGTCTAATTACAAGTGGAGTACGGTGGGTAACGGAAAAGAAGGATTCCTTGCTTAGTAATTTGATTTAAGTATCTTAAAGAGCAGTTCGTCCTACCACGCACGTAAGACGTAAAGCAGCATTAAAAGTGCCCCAATGTAGAAGGCGCATGGATTCCTGTGGATTGCGGAAATACCAACACTCACATACATGGAAGAATAAAGGCCGTACACAATGAGGTTTTAAAATGTTTTAATCCTTTATTAATATCCAAATGAATTTCCTCATTAAAATCTTGCACAATCGCATGAAATGATGGCCTTAGGTTCAAGTGCAGGGAGCAATAGGGGCTAAAAAGGCCGTTGAAAAAGTTGGTTAGATGCTGAGTGGTAGATTTGAATTCCGCCGCCCACATCTTGCTCTCCAGACTACGGCGTTCTGTCCCTCAATTCAAAGCTAAAGCTTCGCTCACTCCAGCCCGCCCGGTTTCCTTCCCTGCTATGCTGGCCCAATGCATTGAGAGGCCACCGCCACTTGTTCCCCTTCTCCACATCACACGCACATAGCAAGGCATCACATCAACCCTTGCCTTTACTAACACAAAAACCACGCTTACTCTTCTAAAAAGTTTTGATAAAATCCATGTGTCAAACTGGTCATAACAATTGCAGTTAGGGATTCGACTCGGAGTTCATGTGGTAGTGGGATTTACTGTTCCCTAATTGAATTTGACAGAGGTCATGTCACGAATGGCGACAAGGAAGGCGGCAGCCGCCCCTCCCCCCACACTCACCCTTGTGTCAAATACTGACCCCATTATATATCCGCCTGGATGTAAAGAAGTCACTGAAGATATGCACGTGGACGAGCTTATAAGAAGACTCAAAGTCCTCGCTTCCATGTTTCAAAGTATGGGTCAAGAGGAAAATGCGTATGACGATTTTGTCCCGCTATGTCTTCATTTGGCGGAGGATGGATTCCTTCATCATCAGTCGAGGGATGTCAGACTTCTAATTGCTTGTATTGTGGCGGATGTGCTAAGAATCTTTGCACCTGAGGCTCCATACAAGGAGCAGGACCAAGTTAAAGTAAGGATGGAGAGTTGTAATATTAGATTTTTACCAGATTTTCGACTTGAACGGCAGTTGTTGAATTCGATTTTCCGAGATTTTAGATTTATAATATTATGAGTTATTATAATGTGCGAATCAGTTTACAAAATTGTACGTCAGTGTCTAGTGTTATTAGCCGCTGCAATAGTCAGTAATATCTTGTTAGGTAAAAGATAAGAGCCAAGACTGCGCCGAATTTGATGACTACACAAGAAAAGGAGTATCTCTAATGTATTCGCATTTTGTTTTATGATTTCAGGTTATATTCAAATTTCTTATTGGACAGTTAGAAGGACTGAAGGATCCAAAAGACCCTGCGTTCAAGCGATATTTCTACCTTTTAGAGAACCTTGCCTATGTGAAATCTTTCAACATGTGTTTTGAGCTAGACGATGCTCAGGATATTTTCTGCAATCTCTTCGAATTGATTTTTCAAATAGTGAAGTAAGTTCAACCTCAAAACATTCTGTATTTACTTAATTCCTTCGGTCAGCGAGCTTTGGTAGCTACTCGCAAAAGCAGGTTAGTTAATTTGTGAGTTTTATTTTAGCGATGAACATTCTGGAAAGGTTAAGTCATTTATGCTTGACGTACTTTGCCCACTTGTATCGGAATGTGACACGGTGTCTAATGAACTCCTCAACATCATACTCGTCAATATCGTTGAGCCAATAAAAACCAGCAAGAAAAATGCCTACAACTTGGCTAAAGAGTTGATCATCAAATGCTCAGAAACCCTTGAACCGTACATACAAAACGTAAGTAGCAATTGTCTTACACGTCCGACTTTATAGCTTAAAATTAGTTTTATTGCGCACCTGACCAATCAATGATATATTTACTTACAAATTTGCAGTTCTTCAATCAAGTTCTCATCATTGGTCGAGATGATACGAACTTATTTATCAGTCACAAGGTAAACAGAAATAACAATATATATACCACAATGTAGTCAGAAGTGATTAAGAAAAATTATAATACAGGTTTACGATCTGATTTACGAACTGAACCATATATGCTCATCGATACTTTTGTCAGTTATTCCACAATTGGAATACAAATTGAAGAGTAATGATGATCAGGAACGACTTGGGTCAGTCTCACTCTTGGCCAGAATGTTTTCAGAAAAGGACTCTAATCTTGCTATGCATCATCAACAACTTTGGCAGTCATTCCTTGGCCGGTAAGTAAAGACTTCTCGATGCATGCAGCAAATACATTTGATTTAGGCGAAATCTGCATTATTTTGTTTTAAACTAATGCTTTTAATCTAATTATTCACTTGGCATTTCCCCCTCTTAACTGATTACAATGACACGATGTGGTTTAGATTTAACGACATCAACGTCTCAATTCGAATCAAGTGTGTTCAGTACTCAATGCATTTTCTTCTGAATCACGAGGAACTTCGACAAGACATTGTTGAAACTTTGAAGGTAAGAAATTTGAGACTATATTATACTCGTAAGATCAATTCGAATTCAACATGTTTCTATTTTTCAGATGAGACAACATGACGGGGAGGAGAATGTAAGATTTGAGGTTGTTAAAGCAATTGTAGCGACAGCAAAGTCTAATTTTGAAGTTGTCTCTGAGAGTGAAGACTTGCTGAATTATGTTCGAGAACGAACACTAGATAAGAAGGTAGCATAATCTAATTACTTAACTAGTTATTCTCACTCATTTTTTTTAAATATAGAATTAAAATTATTATTGTCCCTTAGTTTAAAATCAGAAGAGAAGCTCTTCAGGGGCTTGCCCTGATCTACAAGAAACACCTTACTGCGTCGTATGTTCCTGACCCTACAAAAAGGGCAGTGACTTGGATGAAAGATAAAATTCTCCATGCTTATTACATGACGTCTTTGGATGATCGGTAAGTTTATCTCAAGAATATTAATATAGACAGGCATTATGGTAATTTGAAAAACTAAAATGCTGATTATTATTTGTTGCAGTATCTTGGTAGAGAGACTACTGAACACATGTCTAGTCCCATACCAGCTAGAGGCACGCGAAAGGATGTTAAAACTGCTCTATTTATTTGGAACAATTGATGAAAATGCGTCGAAGGCCTTTATTGAAATTCAAAAAAATTTGCTAATGTAAGTGCTAACTAGTGCAGTAATACTGATGATCCTACCTGTTTATCGGTGACCATAAAATGAGGTATTCGGCTGGGTTACGAACGTCAATAGAAGTATACGGTGTTAATATGGTTGGGACGGCCACGGCGTATGTTCGACGCAATTGGAATGCAAATTCCAAATTTGGGAACTCTTTAGTTTTCATGTTTCATTTGCTTGTTGACATGGTTCTGCGAAAGGTATTATATAAGGCATTATTTAGTATAGGTGTTGGTATTAGGTATTAGGCATTATGTAGGTCAGGTGAAGGTGTGGAAGCAGGAACATTACTAATTTTGAATTTAGATTAAGCGAATTTAGAACTTCTTTAGTCAACAATGTTCTTTGTCTACACAGGGTAAGGCGCCAGGTTGGTGATCTACTGAAATGCATTCGTGAAATAAGTATGAAACCGGAAATGGAGCGCCAGCTGAACGTGAAAGTTTCCCAGCTCACGAAGTACTTACCAGATCCTGTTAAGGCCTCGGAATTCTTGTGCAAATTCAGCGCTGATTTGAAGGATAACCAGAACTTAATGAAAATAATGGATGTTATTGTAAATCGAGATACTGATTGCAAAACTTGTGCTGAGAGTACGGTAAGGCAAACGAATTTAATTGTGCCCATAATTAATTGTTATTGTCATAACTATTTAGTAAGTTCGACTCGTATTTTTTAGAATTTAGTACTGAAGAAGTTGGGAGCTCCTGTTATGACAAACCTCTATTACAACACCATTAAAATTCTTCTGGAGAGAACGTCTTCTGTTTTAATTGACCACGAAGCTATTGGAGTAATTACGTTACTTATAACTATAAGCTTGCACTCATTACTTATTTCATGCTGATAATCTGTTTATTGTAGAAATTACTTGAAATATTGCATAGCATAGCTGAAGGAAACACAGAAATTCTTGAGGCTTTGAGCATGGATAAAACTTTTGCATTGGAGAGAGGACTTCGACTTATCAACGTAAGTGCATTATTTTATTTTTCTTATTAACTGGCATTTATTTATATTTCTTGCCTAAATAGGTGCTGGCGTTCATATTTCCTACGCACTTCTCCGGAGAAGAGACCCTCCAATTGCTGATCAAACTTTTAAATTTCGGATCTCCTGAGCTACAATCTCAGATCCTATCATCGTTGACTCATATTGGAAAAGTTCGTCCAATTGGTAAGCTTTCTAGGCTTCTGAACGCAAGTCAGACCCGTTAAAACAAGGCTTCACTTGTATTTGCACAGGGCTTCATCAGCAAAGTTTGATCGGTATCTTGGTGCCGCAATGTCAAAATATGTTGGTGACTGGGACTCCAAAACAAGCAAAGGAAGCAGTGCGTTGCCTCCACACAAACATGAACGAGGCTCCACGCAATCACGCATTCATTCAAATTGTTGACACCCTACGCGCAAATCTTGATCCCGAGAATACGAATTATCGTACCAGTATTGTGGCACTAGGGCACATTGCTCACCTTATGCCCGAAGAGTTTAGGTCCGATATGAAGCCGATTATTTCACAAAAGGTAAGCCGTCTCTTGCCTTGGCCTGGTCTATTTTGTATAATTTTAATCATTTAAAGATGCTTGTAGCCATATGTTGAATATTTACTCAGATTGTAAAAGAATTGTTGGTGAATCCAAATCGAACTGATGAAGATCGTTACAAAAATGCTGATGCTTGGTGCGATGAGAATGAACTGCCGGAAATTACCCAATGCATGGTATGCATTATTGAATAACATGCTATCCGTTAGCCAAAACGAGATTGCTAAACTAATCAACCCTGAACATTTTGTTTAGATGGCTGGGTTGAAGGCTACTTACCGCTGGTTACTGGGACTTAAGACTGACTACAAGTCGGCACAAAAGACTTTCAAAATGTTAACGGCTTTTGTTGAGACAGGAGGCGCCTTCATCAATGCAAAAGTTCCATTCAGGTGATATTTTTGGAATTGCCATTCATAATAAAGAGATGTCACAAGGGCTAGTTTGCAATGTAATTGCGCTTTTAAACACCAGTTTTTAAAAAAAATTGACTTACCATATTAACCCAATTTTATCTTGAAACCGGATTTCCGAAGTATTTGTTTTGTTCTACATCTAATTTATTTTACACATGATGCGAACAACATTAATGCTTCAGGGTAAATTGTTGATTAAAGAAAAGAAAGTAAGTCTCAAAACTTTAGGCGTTAATCGATTAAAAATTAAATATATTTTAGTGAGGCTGAGAAATCCTGGCTCCGTTTAACGGCTGGAACATGTATGTTGAAGATTTGTGAGCAGAAGGGTGTTGGTGACCAATTCACAGCATTGCAGTTCTGCGCGCTTTCTAAACTCATGAATGTAAGCATGTTTGTTTAAACCGGAGAAGTAAACAAATGTTAAGCTATAATAACGTATTCAGGACGAAGTACCCGGTGTACGAAGCAACTTTGCTGCAAAGCTTCATCGTGGGCTTGTTCGTGGAATTCCGCACAGGTAGCTTTGCTTTGAATGTGTAAGAGGTTTGTAAGAAAGAGCCGCTTATTAAACGTAATTATAACTTTTTACATAGATGCTTGCCTTTGGATTTCATGGGATTTTATACTCTGGCAGGATACGAGACTGACAAGAAACTCAAGAACTTAATTCGTAGTTATATGATTAATGATATAGCCAAACGGCGGGAGTACATTAAGAGCCTTTTGATATCAGCATCTGACAAGGCTTCGGACCAACTACCTCACATTATGCCGGATTACATGCTTGTGTTTGCTGTTCCAGTTTTGGCACACAATCAACGTTACATGAGTCATACGGATCCTCAGCAATTGGTATGGTTGACTCAAAACATTTTAGTTTTTAACACAAATAAACCCCAACTCCACATGAAAAACCGGAGAAAGGTACTTTTCTTTTGCCACTTAACTCATTTAGTAATTCATTGCCTTTAATACACAGGCAGAGATCAAAGATTGTCTCTGGTACATACTGGAGCCATTGATTTTAAAAAACGACAGCTACTCTTTTGGATTTTATAAGACCCTCGTGGAAAGAATGAAAAACCACAAGGACGCGATGGATCCAGAAAACGACAATGCTAATCACGTTAGTTTTTAAAAAGAATATGCGGCAATTGATGTGTTTCTAGCTGTATCCCTGTGCAGTTGTCTTCTTGTTAAGTTTTTTTGTGTTAACCAGTTTACGCATTCTCTATTTCCTTTTACACTCTGACTGAGCTATGAAAACGATTCACAGCAAAAATTAGAAATATCTCGATAGCCACGACTCTAAACTTAATGACGAACTACCACAACCTTCAGTTTCAGCTTTAATTCTTTAGTTTGTTTTAACTGTGGCTAACTAGAACTATTTCAATCTTGTTCTTTTAGAAAATGTATGCTATTTGTGACATCGCTCTCGGATTGATCCTTCAGCGCTCCTCTAGTTTTGAAATGAAGGACTACCCCTCAGAGCCAAGAATCCCACCAATGTACTTCAAACGACCTGATGACCCTTATTTTTCTAATGCGTAAGATATTTAAAATCACTGATTGCTAAAACACCGTTAACAATGCATTTATTTTATGTGCAGGCGCTCCTACCTTCCACAAGACATGCAGTACGCCCCTCCTAAAAAAGCTGGTGTAACCGTGTCAGTTGTGTCAGAAACGTCAAGACGTCGGAAGGCTAAGAAAGAGACGACCTCCTTCATGGTACTGGTAATGACAACATAAATTTAACAAACACGCTTTTCGCTTTGCCAAACTTTGTTTGCGCTATTTTAAAACCTCACTCTTGTCCCCTGGCATCGATTACCCCCTCTTGCAGATGTCTTTTTATTAGCAGGTAACTCTTAAGCAGCTGAGGCTAGCTGAGCAAATATGGGTAAATGGGCTAGGTGACAAGAGTGAGCTTTCACTGTTCTCTTATACACGTTGTTTTAAAGCCATGTTCTTTCATTTATTCGCAGGATGAGCAGGGAAACATTTGCATCGACGCTCTGGTATGACTACTAGTTTGTTAAGGTTAAATAATTTAACCTTCATTGGTTTTAAGGAAGGAATTACCAAGAGTTATCAAATTGAATTTTGATTGATGTATTTGAAATCAATGGAGCTAGCTAATGGTAGGAGGATTATTAAAATTGTATTATACTTTTTAGCCGAACGACGCAAATGATACGTGCTTAGAGATCCCAGGAATACGGGTAAGAGATTGATATTCAGCTCCTGCGAGCTTCTAGAATGGATTTCGTAATATTTGGGTGTGGGAAAGAATGGCAATGTTTCTTCAGATCTCAGAGCTCTAGGAGTTATTCTGGATGCTAATTTTCTGCTGGATTGCAACACTTAATCTGCTTTACTACTACTATTGTTTTCTCGTCAAGTTTTCTCGTATTTGATTATGCACGTGTCTAATGTATTTATGCAAACACTTTCCCTGGCTTGGCATGTCTGCTAACCTGGTGATCCACCCACATACGTTTCGTGCTGCATTCTTGTACCTTGTAACTTTTGTACTTTTTAGAAATAAACCATACCTGTTCACCTCGCCGGTTCTGATCCCAGTTAGTAATCATTCTTATCAGTTATGATTAGTTGCCTTATATATGTAGTCCTAATGGCATGCCTTTTATATTGTCAAGTTTAATGCTTGTTTCTCTGTTGGCTAAATGAGACAGATCATAATATAATTTACTTGATTTACATATGATTGATTTCAATAATTATTTATGGTTTAATATGGTTGTGAAACTTATTAAATTTGATGTGTTTAATCTCTTAGTCACACGAGAGTGATGGTGAAAATGAGAATGATCGGCCTGCAAGAAAACTCCGATCTACCACCACAACCACAACGACAGTTGTGAAACCAGCGTAAGTCAGCCTTCAATCTCAATTTATGTTAAAACCAAAGTTTTCATCAGACTTAACGCTGCCTTTTAGCCCTGTACCTGAACCGGAGCCCAGTACACCGACGGAAGATCAGACTAGAACCGAAGATCAACAGAATGTTTTAGAGGAAATGGAGGAGCCGCCCATTACGGTCACCTTAGATGACACTGACCAACAAATTGAAGTCATTCGAAGAGAACTTTTGCCTGTTAGTAGAAGTTATAGATAGTGTATGCCTTACAATAAGCACGATGTTAATGCCTTCTATTTTTTATAATTGTAATTTTTATGGGCAGGATGAATCGCTTGTATCAGTAGAAACAGCGGAATCCGACGCGGAGGTAATTTAATTTTTTTTGCCTCACTTAGAAAAACTTAATCTTTATACTTAAAATGGTTTAACGTAAACACATTCCATAGATGGACGTGCTCCCTCCTAAAAATGCCAAGTCTTCACCAGAGACGGAAGCTTCCAAAGTGGATGTAAGTTATTTAACCTGGAGTATGATATTCTATAATTTTCAAATTCATTATACTTTTGATTTTTATTGCGTAGAATACAGCGGGTACGGGTGGAGTCCAGCAACCACTCCGTAACTTGAGGAGTCGGACACGAAATGTATCCAAAGGAAGGTAAGCAACTTGATTTGATAAAATAAACCTATCCGTCTGGCTTTATTTTATATCTGTATCACTTTTAGCAGTGACTATGTTCCACCAACGACGAGGACAGCCCGGGGTCAAACAGAACCCAACTCTAGATCACCTGATCCCAAAGATTCCCCAAAGAGAAAGAGGGGTAAACTGCGGTGAGTAGGGCCTCAACAATCTTGACATTTCAAAGGTAATTCAGGTTTACGGTTAATTAGCATGTAGCATTACATTCATGTTTTATAGCTTATAGGCTACTTGAATTGTCGTTAACTACTGACGTTTTAAAGCTGAAATCCATGTACATAATAAAATTTAAGCTTGACATAAATTTTATACTGTTTGGTCACACGTTGATTTTTTTCGATTCATCATCGCTTGTTGTGCAGTGAGGTGACGAAGACTTGCATTTATAAACTATTTTACCAGACTTTATTTTTCATAAATCATCAATTTATTTTTTCCAAAAAATTGAATTTACCGCTGATTTTGCGCCGCCGCCCAGGGAACCTCATTGATTGGTAGTTGGGCGAAGAGCTCGGGTGATTGGCTGATTCCGTGGCACTAGCGTAACGTGGAGGCGTGCCGGCGTAGATGCAAAGCCGCGCCGCGAAGCGAAAACCTGGCTCGGATCAGTCGCCGGTTGAACGTCGTCTAGTTAGGTTGTTCACAGTTTTCTTCTAGTCTACTCATCGCTTGACATTATTTGTAATAAATAATTTCAATCTGACTCTGCACAATTAACCAGTTTTACTGGTTGACTTTGCCAAGCAGGCAGCAAATGCTTTTGGTGAGTTGTTTATTCAAGACATTCTCTCATATGCCTTTATACTGGCTGCCGGTCTTGTATTCTCTTTAACTTCAACCCATATGGACAGGGTGACTTACAAGACAGTACATTCTGTTTGACATTCATTTTAATTTTAAGAAACTGTCACGGTGACGGTTCAGGATGACTTATTTTTCTTATGTTCGCTATTTTCATGTAATTTTGCCCATTAAAGCAAAACTCAAACCAAGCTTCTTCTAGCACTGTTCGATCATTGCTGCAATCAACGATAGATGACCTGATCTCTGTTGATACTTTAGGAATGGGCACTACAAAGCTGAATATGAATATTGAGAACAAAATCACGGACGGGACAGATATGGACCTGGCTCTCCTGGGGATTAAAGACATTCCAGTGAAGCAAATTGCACTTTATCATCGTGTTACAAAGCTAGACTTGTCGAACAATCATATCCGAGAGATTCCTCAGGAATTTTGTCAAGAATTGACACAGCTTAAGCGGTTGGATATGAGCCAAAATTTGCTGGAGCACATTCCCAGTAATTTCGGAAAGCTTTCAAAGCTTAGACACTTGGACTTATTCTCGAACAAGGTATAATTTGCGTTTTTCTCTTTTTTTAAACAAAAATATGGTATATTAATCAATGCAATATACACTTATTTAGATTCAGGGCGTGCCACTTAGTTTCCGTGAGCTGTCCGAGTTGCGTTGGCTAGATTTGAAGGACAATCCGCTGGTTCCACCAATTTCTGACCTGGTTGGGTCTTGTCTGACCGCAAAGGAATGTGAGTCAGCTGCTCGGAATTTGGTTGCGTACTTAGCCCACGTCCAAACAAAAATGCTGGAGAAGCCATCTAATCTCGCCACAGGTTTAATTTATTACATTCTTGTAACCTAGATGTTCATTATTTTATAATGTTATTCAGCTTGCCTACTAATACATGTGCAATTCTACTTAGGATCTTTTACGGAAGCCGGGAAAACGTCAAATTCGGGTGTCGGGAAGACTAGGGGAGGAGCTGGAAATATGAGCTATTCCAAGTCAAGTTCAAGCCTCCTTCGTCAGACAAAGCTTATCAGTTCCTGCAACGAAGTTAAAGGGCAAACTTTTTTGGAGAATAAATATGAAGATACCGAAGAAGCCAAGATTAACAAAACTCAGTCTGATTACACTGGATTTGTGTCTACCCAACGAGAAATTGATGCTGAGAAGGAAGCAAAAACCAACATTGCATTGGCAGTTGCGGCGAAGAAGCGAAAAGCTGGAATTAAGGCTAAAACGCTCCCATCCGCGTATATTGGTCCTCCTCTTGCACTATGTTTCAATTGTAATTTTTTCAGTCGACATTAATTTATCACGGGTTTGCCGAGTTGTAACATCCATGTTTAATTTCAGTGCTTGTTCGAGCTCTACTGGTTGCATTCTTTGCAGTCGCAACAATTTCAATCAGTTTGGCAATGATGGCCGATTACCGTGTGATTCGCGACGATATCGAATACGTGTGCGGTTTCATTTTCACAAATCCGGCGCTCGTTAATAACTACATCTTGGAACTTCAGACCTGGGTTGAGTCGTACGTCCATTTCCCGTTGGTGAACTTACCCATGTTCCCCTATGTAGAGCAGAACGTGTTCGTCCTTTTCTGGATGTGGCTGACCAACTCTCTAAGTGTCATTTTGGACTTTAGCCTACATGCTCTGGATGTGGCTGCCATGTATTCGAAATCTGTCTGGGCCGGGGTCCAGATGTTCGTCACGTCCTGGTTTTAAACTGCTGAATTGTGCAATTACGTCAATCATCAAAATTCTAATTTAATTTACGAGAAACTAATAGTGTCATTCCATATGAGAAGAAAAAGACAAAAAAGTCATGCTTATGAAATGTTTGAGATGTGATACAATGAGAATAAACTCGACTATAATTAATAACAATAATTGATACCAATTGAATTATCTTTTAAAATCACAAATTGTCTTGTTGATTTGAATTTTATCTTTAATTAAAATTCTGAAGCTGCACCTTAAAAGTGGAATTAGCCGTCCAACACATTTCTAAATCTTGACTTTATTCTCGCTTTAGCTAAATTTGGATGAGTAAATTAAGAATTAGGAAAGGCACATTAGCTTTGGTTAAGCAGTATAAGCTGGATTGGTTTGATGTTTCCACAATAGCGCGTAGTTATAATTTTTGGGATAAGCTGTGCCAGTTGGCCAGTTCATGATCTGCTACGTAAAATTAGTAATTAGGCGACGTTTGAAAAGTAGAGCCTGAATTAAACATCTTGATTGAATTAACATAGACTTCAACATGTCCGTATTATTGAGGAATCCAACCAATGTTTCGCTTCTCTAATCGCTTAAATTACAATCGGTTACGTTTTAATTCAAAATGTTAAAATTGGTTTGAAAGTTGCTGATCGAAATATTTGTGTTCCTTGTACCCCAATTCTGTGCTTGAGCGCTAAATACGATTCCGAAATCACTTTCGTCGTACGTATCCGACTCTGACAGACAGGCTTTTCGGGATTTTCCAAAGAAACAAGAGCGATTTTGGAACGAAACAAGAACGATTTAACCATCCGTGAGTAATTCACTCTATATACTGCAAAGCTACATTACCCATTCTATTTATTTTTTCACTTTCCTTAGTCCAGGGTCCTACAGTAAGCACCAAGAAGCAATGTCTGACGAGGAATACGAGAAGTTTGAAGTCACAGATTACGACTTAACTACGGAATTCAATCCTAATCGGTTCAGAAGGAAGCAAACTAAACATCAGGCCGTTTATGGTAAGGCTAGGTAATTCAATTTGTAATTTTCTCCATTGACACCGTTCTGCGCTTCTGTGGTGAGTTATCAGTGGGATACCCACCCTGTGTTCAATGCGTTCGCTAAATTTGGAAGGAGTTTTGAGTTGGTATTCCATAATTACTAATCCATTGAAAATGTTGACTTTGCTCTATAGGAATTTGGGCGGATGACGACATCAGTGATGGAGGTGATGATAGTCATGGCAAAGGTCGAGGGAAGGGGAAGGATAAGGCAAATTATGCTAGTGGCGTGGCTTTTATATCGGCCGGACTTCAACAACCGATTACTAAAGAGGACGAAGGAGATGGAGAAATTGTGAATGACATCCCAGTCACTGACTCATCCAGGTAATTGCTAAAACGAATCTAAATTTTGTAGTGTTAGCAAATTATGCCAAATAAACATATACCATTTTTAGTGAGGACGAAGCTACCCTCATTCCAAAAGCGTTTGGAAAGAAAATGGAAATGGATTTGGCAGAGACAGCGGGTTTACGCAGCAGGATCTCACAGCACGGAAGTAAGTCCATGGGAATGTATGGTATTGGAGCAAAGTTGGCCCTGAAGATGGGATATCAACCTGGAAAGGGGTTAGGCAAGGACTTGCAAGGCATATCTGCCCCGATTGAGGCTGTCCAAAGGAAAGGTCGAGGAGCAATCGGTAGGACCACAGTTATGAATTAGAGAAATTATGACCAGTGTACTTCAATCACAACTATTTTCTCCAAAATTTACATGTCAGGCGCTTATGGAAGGGAAACCAAGAGCAAACCGGCAGATATCACTATCCTAGAGGACGTACCAGCTTCATCTCCGAAACCATCACGGGAATTGACTTGGCGGAAAGACGGGCTACGAAAGAACAAGCCTGAAGTTAAATACGTAACAATGGATGAAGTACTTGAACAGAAGAGTATCTACGTGAGGCCAGATGCTGGGTAATTTATTTGTGCTTTCTAACTTTTTCAAATGTGCTTTTTAATGATTTAAGTTTTATTTATTTATTAGGTTTCTGGCTAAGACTAAAGTGATTGATCTGACTGGACCAGAAACAAGAGTCTTGAGTGGATATCATGCTATATCTGGACAGAAGAAACCCAAAGAGGAATGGGACCCAGAAGAGAATGCTAAACTGTTTCAAGTCCAGAAGTCAAGCTTTGAAATGCCAGAGCTAACTCACAACATTAATCTTATCCTTGATAATTGCGAACAGGTAACAAAGGCTTTCAAAACCATTTTATTTGAGATGAGATAATTAATACGTCAGGCAGAGGTGCAAGAGGTTTCTCACGACAATAACTTTGCATTTTGACTTTACAACTTTTGTATTCAAATGGTTGCAGGATATTATGAAGAATGATCGAAAGTCAAAGTATGCGGTAGACAGAGAAGCAACAATCCATCAAGAATTGATTCGACTTCATAATAGGTTGCAAGAAGAGTCAAACGAAATTGAATCTACACATGCCCTCATTGAATTAGTTAACCGTGTGAACGTTCCCGGGATAGGAAATAAGGAAGTGCTCGAGATATTTGATACGATGCAGGTTGTGAAACGTTTATGACAAATTATTTGCTAAGTAATTGAGTCTTACGTTGAATTAATATGTGGTTATTTATCCAATTCTAAAGAGGCACCATCGCGAAGAATGGCAAATGTTCGAACTTTACAACATGGCAAGCAATATTGCTGTTCCTATTCTTACCTGCAGGCTAAAATCGTGGAATCCGTTGACGACTCCAAGTGATTATTTGAATGTATTCAGCTCATGGAAAGGGCTGCTGTCGCCCTGGAATGATGGTCCATTTCATACTATTATGTGGGAAGGATGGATGCCTTCATTCCGCCGTTGCTTAGAGTAAGCTGAAATACATTGTCAATTAAAACCGTATTTGAGAATTGGCTTTAAGTTAACATTTTTTTCAACATTTTTTAGCACATGGAATGTAAAAGATTCGCATTCTATGCTACTTTTACTTGAGACTTGGAGGACAATTATCCCATCGTGGATATATACCAATATTCTTGATTTGATGATTTTGCCCAAAATAAATGATGGTGTTGACGCTTGGGATCCATTATCAGACAATATCCCAATTCATGCCTGGATTCATCCGTGGATTTCCGTGTTAGGTAGGAGCTAATTTTAAATTAAAGCACAATTAGGACCAAATTATTTTAGTGTTAAAATAATTTAAATTAACTGATGTGAAATTTCTTAGGAGTAAAACTTGATATGGTTTACCCCACGATAAGACGAAAACTTGCAAGTGCTCTGGTTCATTGGCACCCAAGCGATGCTTCCGGGAAACAGATACTGACACCCTGGATCAATGTGTTTAGTAAAGGGTCTATGGACGCATTTATTGTTAAGAACATCGTTCCAAAGCTCCAGCTTGCCCTGCAAGAACTCATTCTGTCTACTCAAACCGTTGTGCCTGGTGCGTGCTCAACATTTATCTTAAACTGCTCTGGGGTTTCACAATTGAATTTATTATTATAATTTCAGAGCCGTGGAATTGGGTAATGGATTGGTGTGATGTGACTCCAGCCAATTCACTTGTCCAAATATTTGAATCTGCATTTTTTCCGAAGTGGTTGCAATTTCTTGTGGCCTGGTTAAATCAAAGACCGGTTTTTGAAGAAATCTACAGATGGTACACTTGGTGGAGGACTCTCTTTCCAGAAATACTTATGCGAGACCCTGTGGTCACAGGTGAGCTTACATTCAATGTTGCTGCTGGTATATTTACAAGCAGGATGAGCTCTATGCTTTCATGTTGCGTTCTGATTTTGTTAACTAATTTTCACTTGATTGCATTTTTACAGAAAGTCTGCAAAAAGCCCTTGAGATGATAAATGCAGCAATTCAAGCTCCCGGCGTTCAGCTAGATTTTCAAAACATTTTAAATAAACCGAGTCCTCCCCCCGTTCAATCGCATGCCCCTACATCAGTGACAGTGACACCGGAATTAATGGCCGATGCAATCCGAATGACCTCCCAAGTTCCTAATGGTTTCCGTGACCTTGTTCAATTGAAATGCGAGCAACTCGGACTTCTTTTTATGCCAATCCCCAACAAATTTTACGAGGGAAAGCAAGTGTACAGATGCGGAGATGTAGCTATTTATATAACTGCAAATGTAATATTCTTATTTCGAGAAGGCACTTGGGTCCCAACTTCCCTTCAGCAACTTTTACATGTGGCAGGAGGGTCGTAAATAGGTCAACATAATGTGTTTAACAGTAACAATAGTTAGCTGCGCCCTCGCCGAGCTTATGCGACGTAGTGGTCTAGTCCTCAATGCTAGGTCGCCGTCTTATTTGGCGACGTCTGGTTTCATTCCTCCGTCGACCGCCCGGATATTAACGTTAATGAGCTGATCTATAGGTTGCATTTGTCATTTCATGTACATAATTTCCTATCTTGTGTTAGTAGGACGTTAAGCATTGAATCACTGGTACGGTTTATGCGTGTGCCGAAGCTTACGACAATGTATGTCTGACCAATGACATGGCATATGCACTTTGCAGTAAGCGAGAGCAAAATCCTTGCTTCTCTATCTCTCGACCCTCCACCTGCCCTGTTATTCTTTGAATGTCTATATACTTTCCCCAAGTAGCTGGACTTTAGCCTGACCGGCCGGAAAAGAAGGTCGACGGACAGTCGTATAGACGGTTAACCTGCCCGGCCAACAGGCTGTCCGCAACCTTTTGTAATTATTAATGTAATTTTGTAGTTATTATTATTTTGTAGTACTGTAGTCACAAATCCATTTGTACAATAATGTGACCTGCTCTTCTTCATGTTTGTAAGTACCTTTAAGGGCTTAATAAATATTCTGTAAAATAATTTTTCAAGGCAATCTTTTGAATTTGTGAAGCACAATCATATATTTCATTGTTCTGCCTTTGAATGCACTAGGGTTTAACAGAGCAAGCGTTTTAATTAAAATATCAGTGATGAACCACCACAGTTGTTCAGTCAAATCATTTATGTTGTGCTCCATCAGATGTGTTTTCGTCCAACTATATAGAAAGATTTTTCTTAAATTCATTTTGATTAGTTTGATAGTTACCCACCACTACCACTGAAATTCTGGTCATACTAATTGCTAGAAAGTATGGCTAACGAACGATCTAATAATGACAATTGCAAACCTCCTCGTGTTACCATTTAATTGAGATTGACGCATGCAACTGGTTTTCAAGTATCGCTGCGTAGCGTTGTTGCTTTGCTTCAACATGTTGGGGAGGCCAGACAAAAAAGCACCAGCACATGGATATGCGTGCTGTACTAACTATAACCCAAGCCTAGAATACTTTTGCTCGACATGTCAATAAAACATCATAAAATTCATGTTTATCCGTTTGCAAGTTCAGCCAAGTTAAACAGAATGATGGGAACATATTGATATTGAGGCATGTTTCAGCAATTACTTTATCAGTAAAATATTACATTGTCACAGCTTCACTATGTTTATTCAATAATGCTTTATGCGTTTAATAAACCCAGGAAGGAGCTCAGCAATATTAGTATGTGCCATCACCGATGCCAATTCACAATTTAAAGCTATATAGTTTATTGTCTAGCCGACTTTTCAAATTAGGTGTATAAGTGTGTCTCACCGTGTGTGGTGGTGTGAAGACGTTGAATTTCCAATAAGCCTATACCCTCTTATTTCGAACGATTTCACCCAATTTCTTCTTTACATGATTCACTTCTTGCCACCAGATTTGACAGATCCCGAATGCGCACTGTTCAGTTTTAAAATGGAGCTATTTAAAGTCCTCAAGTCAGCACTAATATATATATTTGATCGCATTGGGCGAGCACCGTCCCGAATTGTGCGCACGGTTCCCAACCTTATCAACAAATTGTCGCATGTAGAAAATCGCTTGCCCTCTCAGAAGATTATTCATCATGACAGTTGAGAATCGGCAGTAATAGTGAACATTTATGATATCATCATTTACTTTCACCGTCAAACCACAATCGCACATAATGTAATTTATATTTAATGTGCCTCGTATTCTACAGAAGGGAAACTTACAAAATTCGCTCCCGGCAGACAATGCAGCAGCATCCAGCAGAGTTAATAGAATAACTACAGGATTACTGCAAATATTTATTCAGATCATTGGTGAATTCTGGCTCTTCCAACGCAACGCCCGCAAATCAAGAGCCAAATGAATGCTTCTTGCCAAAAGTTTTAGATGGATCGTCACTTCGAATAGAACTCATGTTATACATCTATTTAGAACTAATTAACACAAAACAAGGAATGTGCCTGTTACTTTTGAATTTCGATTTAAATAAATAGTGTAATGAAATAGATTTCTGTCATTTTCTAATTCAAATTCACAAATGTAAAAGTAGAAATCTGCAAGTAAAACTTGTTTTTGTTCCCACTGTGCGTAACAATTGATTGGCGGCGTGAAAATCACTCAAAGTTTCAAACAGCCTTTCGAGCCAAGTGGCCAAGGCGCTCGGCTATGCACTAATTGCAAGGTATGCGATATTTTCTAGATCTGCGGGCATATCACATATTAGCAGGACACTGAGCAAGCATTCTTTCTTACTATTAGATTTCAATAAGGTTAATATTTTCTCCTAGTCCGCTTATATTGGTTACTCCTATTTTTGCAAAAGCTTTTGCATTGCGGTTGTGAAACACAAAAACGCAACTTTTCGGTTTTATTTGTTGCTAAACATAGCGGGTTATTTATTTGTACGATAGCATGTAGATACGATACGTACGATAATTCATAATCGCTTTTTATTTGTATTATTAAAACTTTCCTTTCTGGCAAATGTTTTGTAGTTAAACACTGAGCGCTCAGATGTCTGAAAACTAGCAGGTTTGAGGAATTAGCACAGCAAATGATTTGGAATTTGAATTTAACTATTAAGCAGTTCAATTTGTCAAAATAACTTGCCTAACCATAAGAAACATGCTTACAAAGACCGATTCTAGAGCAGACTTAATTTAATTTATCACAAGGCATCTCTATTAACACAACATAATGCAAATTTAAATCTTTAAGTAATTAGATGAAATGGTTTCGTGAGGCTTCAATAAATAGTTGTGGAGAATCTGGTCTACTTCTTTTACTGTGTTTGCTGAAATTTTGTGTATGAAAGAAAAAACTAGAATTAATGCTTCTAAAATTGAACTTATATCCAAATTTGAACCTGTAGCTCAATAATCTGTAGTTCTGTTTAAAAATATTTACTTGTTAATGGGCTTAATTACTCGACAATCGTGTCTGAGAAAGATTTATTTTCATGTAAAGTTCATGCTAAACCTGAATTAGTAGTGTTACTCATCAAACTAAACCGCATTTATTATTCATGGAGTCCTAGCAACAAATATTGTTATTTACAAAGCTTAGTTGTTTACGCAGCTACGCATCTTTGCTTTGCTTTGTTGCCTCTTCTTACAATGCACACCTGAAATGAGAATCGGCTCAAATATATTTATGCTCCCACGAAGTTGAAAAGTTGACATTTAAAGTGATCACAGTGAGTAACTTCCTGAGAATTGACAGGCTTCCATTTTTTGGGAAAGCAACTTCACATACGTAAGCATACTTATTACTATATCCCACTGAAAACCCGTAGCCATGTGAGAATGCTTGGTACTATTTATTTAGTGACCAAGTGTCCTGCAGTCATAGTTGTCTCTAAACTCTTACGCCAGTAGTTCGATATTTCCTAATTTTTCTGCTTACGATGAGATTAGATGTGAGAGGTTACGGAGTGGTCGCTTAGTGGTGATTACAAACTGTTGATAGGTGTTGTATTGCAATTGCCCTGTAATCCAATTAAACTGGAATACTGAGCCTTTTTTCTTAAAATCTGCCTCCCAACAAGCCAAAGTCAACTCCTGCACTCCGGCCTGGGTGTTGCCATGTACCGTGTTGCGGCAAATACGGTTTTAAGATTACGTAAGATTTTGAAGATGTATATCTTTATAGCGCGCTTGCTTATATTTTTTTCTATTCTTTCCCGAACATTTTAATTGTATAATTTACATGTAAGTTATTTTGTCATTTTGCACTAGCTTAACTTAACTAAGGTTTCTTGACAACGAAATCGGTAGAGCTTGTTTACAAACTTAGGTTTACCTCCACCGAATTGGAGCGTTGACGTTCATGGTTAGCACGAGCTAAACTTTGTCATTGTTAATACCGATGCTAGCAAGTGCGTAGCTAACTTCTGGTCACGTTAGTCAGGGCGCGACTTAATTTGAAAAGTTAATTATTAATATCAATTTTTAAAAGCTAAGCAAGTGCTAGTGCTAACCGAGGTGTTAGCAAGCATTATTAATACTGCCGTTATACATGTACAAATTGCATGTAGGATATGTCTGCTCCCATTTAGTCATTAATAAATTACTGGACGTCAAGCTCTCACATTCTCAAACTTTAAAGACCTAGTGGTTTGGTTTCAATTAATTTCTTAGTATTCTTGTGTCCTGTACATTGGTGGAATTTGATTTAGGTTATCCAGTAGGATCGATGCACAAGTAATATCGTAAAATTATTTATAATGTTAGAAAGCTGATTGGCACTCTTGCAGTATATGCAGTAACTTTAATTTTTTTTATTTGGCAGGTATAAAAGCAACTGGTATAATCAGTCATGAGCAAAATGGCTGGCAATGATGAAAATGGTGACAACCTTGCAACGATTCCTGGCATCCGTGATGTTCATTATGATGAATGTACACAAAACTCCCGGGACGACAAATCCAATTCTGGTGCGCGACCACAGTCTGAGAAAAGAAAGCCAACTTCCTCCAAGCCTCCTTTTAATGCTGAAGCTGCTACAGCTGCCATTCTTAAAATTAGCTGTAAGGATTTGCGTGCAGAGCTTCATACGGAAAAATTTGGATCCGGCACAAGAAGTAGATGTGTGAAGTTTGGCGATCGCTGGATTACTCCTTGTGAACTTGAAACACTTTCTGGTCTCCTTACAAAAAAGTGGAAGCGGAACCTTCGATTTGATGGGCACTCTCTTCACACTCTAATTGACAAAGGAATCCTATCTCCTCATGTTCCGTGGTGCGCATGTAATCTTTGTGAAGAAACGCCCACTGATTCCCAAATCACCAGAACAGCTGCACCAAGCCGGAAAAAACGTAAAATCCGCGATGCTTCAGTTCAGCTTCAGAAGCCAAAACAACTAAATTCAACGACGGAGTCGTCGACTACTTTGGTATCCGTGTCCTCGGCCAATTTAAAGCCCGCATATTCAGCCACTTCAGTACATGTGCATTCAGCCACTGAAACTTCCGTTTCATCGATCAATGATGTGTTTAATCCAGTAGCCGAGGCACTTACCAGAATTAAGCATCTCTCACTTCCTCCTGGTTCTGAAGATGCTTGGAATGTGGTAGAGGATGCTGTGGATGAAGTTGTTACGGCCGCAAATTCAGTCAAGACTTTAATTCAGACATTGAAGAAGAATGCAGATCTTAGACCTCAACAGGACCATGTTCGTGCTGAGCCCGTTGCTGATTGTCCAGGAGCATTTCTTGCTTTTGCTAATACATATCAGCCAAAGCAGGGCAAAGCGCAGGAATACTCTACTCAAGTTATGAATCCAAACAGCAACAAGTCAGTAGAGAGCTACTCATATCAAGACGAATATCTTGTTTCTAAATGCGAAAACTGCGGACAAGACGGTTTCCTCCATTGTACTGGCTGCCACATCGTACTTTATTGTTCTACTGAGTGTCAACAAAGTGACTGGCATCGTCATCAATTTTCCTGCCTCGGTCAACTGCTTCGAGAAACGCAATCATAAGTGTACAATTTATAAAATCATACGCAAACTGTATTTAATGATGTGTGGAGTATGTATCCAATTTTGTAATCTTGACGGGTAAGGTTGATTGCCGGCTAACAAGCATGTAGCGGGTGTTTTCTTAAAAATAAATTGTTTAAGATGAAATGGAAGATGTCTCCAACGCTTTGTATTTGCCACAGCAAGCGCACTGGTAAGGTGCAACCAAGTTTATTACTATTCCTTAAGGAAGCTTAAAAATAAAACTTATACATTAAGCGATTTTATAATTTTCGATAATTAGAATAAGAGAATGAGATTCTGAGAATTCTTGGAAGATATTTTATTTCTACTACTATAAAGTAGTAAGTCACATATCTTGTGCCAGAAGCTTCGATTTTCAATGGTATCTAGTATGGGCACAACAGTCGTTTCAATCAGGCACATCGCAGACCTATATACATACATATTGATTATAAAAAAATATATATTTTTACTCTTTCGACTGACATTCTTTTTTGATTTCCAACCCAATTCTGACGGAAATAAAAAGAACCTTCAATAAACCAAGTAACAGTATTAGTGCTGCTAGCTGGTGTTTTGGTTTTGATTATAAAATCACTCAGAGATAGGACATAACGAACCAAGTAATCAGAAAAATATGAGACTTTTCTTTTCCCATTTTTGCATGGTTCTCCTTGTTCCACCTCATAATTTGAATTTTTTGAGCATTTTGCACTGTACACAATACTGCACATTATAGAAAATTATATATAACTACGTCTTTTTTGATTTTAAATACAGTGCAACTACCTGCAGGTCATATCATCAAAGCATATTATTGCCGCAGTTGACGGCTGAACAGCCTTAACCAGGATCAGGGATCCGCAAAATCGGCGGCATGTAGTATTGCCATATTCAAACCAGGAAAACCTGGAGTTCAAACTTAATACACGAGATAATTAATACAATATGCACATGTAATGCTATTTCGTCGCTTCGCATTAAGTCGTTTTCGTACCCAAGTTCCTTGACAATAAAGTCTATAGAGTTTGTTTACAAACCTTGGTTTTACACGCACAGAATTAAGATGATCAAATTACATCTAGAACGATCTGCTTCCATTTATTCATCAACGAATTATTGACCGTGAAGGTCTCACATACTCAAACTTTGAAGACCCAGTAGTGGCTTGATTTCAATGGTTTTCTTAATAATTTGTGTTCTTTGCATTACTGGTGGAAATTGATTTAGAATATTTTGTAGTAACAATACGTGGCAATACTGCTCAAGTATCACCAGAACGATTGATTAAGAGCAGTAAATAATTTTAATCCGATTGACTTGGAAGGGCATATGAATCAACTGGTGTTTAGTCATGGACAACAGCGTTCCAGATGAAAACATTGGGGTTAGCGCAAAAGATAACGATGTACTTATGCCTCCAAGTATTACATTTTGGGAAAGTTCTACGGCGAGCAAGACTGGTGTCGAATCAAGATTTGACAATATTGAAAATGGTGCAGTAGAAAACCATGGCACGGTTTCTTACATCCTCGATTCTCATTATGGTGAACCTGGTCGGATCTCACAAAACAACGGATTTAATTCTAGAACAAGTATAGAACCTAAAAATATTAATTTTTATCTTTCTGTAGGTCTCTTTTGCTCACTTATGATTAATTTCATTGATTTCTTAATTCAAATCATTTGACAGGTGCAGAAATCAACTGGTGTACTGTTATGGACAACAACGTTCTAAATGCAAGCAATGAGATCAGGTCAGGACATAACGATGTACTTATGCCTCCAAGTATTACACCTTGGGAAAATTCTACGGCAAGCAAGCCTGGAGTCGAATCAGGAGTTGAAATTATTGAAAATGATGCAATAGAAAACCGTGCTACGGTTTCTTACAGTGATTCTCTTTATGCCGAACTTGATCAGGTCTTAGACAACAACGGATTCAATTCTACGACAAGTGGCCAATCTTCCAATTTTTCTTCGACAAGATCTGCGTTAACTGATGTGGGTGCTGCAGCTTCCATTCTTCCAATTTGTTGTAAAGATTTATTCGCCGAGCTCTATAAGGAAAAATTTGGATCAAGCACAGGCAGTAAATGCGTGCTGTTTGAACACCGTTGGATCACCCTTTGTGAGTTTGAGTCTGCCTCTGGCTTCCTTTCTAGAAAGTGGAAACGAAACATTCGATTTGATGGGCAACCCCTTCAATCTCTAATTGACAAAGGTCACCTGGTGCCTCATGACTCAAAGTGCGTATGCCGTATTTGTGTCGGCAACCCTAGTAATTCCAATACCGTTATGCTGTTTGTGCCTCGCAGAAGAGAACAGAAAAACAAGAGTACTCCTGGCGTATATGTTCAAACTAAGCCAAAAGAATTAGATTCAACTAAGAAACCATCGGCTGCTTCAGTACCCGCAACAGCAGCTACTTCAGTACCCGCAACAGCAGCTACTTCAGTACCCGCAACAGCAGCTACTTCAGTACCCGCAACAGCAGCTACTTCAGTACCCGCATCATTTACTGCTTTCGCACCTGTGTCATCAGCTACTTTAGTACCCGCATCGTCAGCTACTTTAGCACCTGCATCATCAGCTACTTTAGTACCCGCATCGTCAGCTACTTTAGCACCTGCATCATCAGCTACTTTAGTACCCGCATTGTCAGCTACTTTAGCACCTGCATCATCAGCTACTTTAGTACCCGCATCGTCAGCTACTTTAACACCTGTATCATCAGCTACTTGTCAGCTATTTGTATCATTTGGTACCTTAATACCTGTGTCAGCCGCTGCTTTGATACCCGTATTATTAGCTAATTCAGCACCCGTGTCATCAGATACTTCAGCACTTGTTTCATCAGATACTTCAGCACTTGCTTCATCAGCTACTCCAGCACCCTTGTCCTCAGATACTTCAGTACCCGTCTCCTCAAATATTTCAGTAGTACACGTTTCATCAGATGCTTCATTACCCGTTTTATCAGCTACTTTAGTACCACTACCATCAGATACTTCAGTACCTGTGTCAGATACTTCAGTACCTGTGTCAGATACTTCAGTACCCGTGCCAGATACTTCAGTACCCGTGTCAGATACTTCAGTGCCCGTGTCAGATACTTCAGCTCCTGTGCCATCAACTACTTCATTACCCATATTATCTGCTACTTCTTTGCCCGTATCATCAGCTGCTGCAAAACCCCTATCATCAATCGGTGATGCATTTAATCCAATAGTAGAAGCACTCACTAAAATCAAGCAGATCTCACGTCTCCCCGATTCCCAAGATGCTTGGAAAGTGGTTGAGGACTCTGTGGAGGACATTGTTAAGACTGCAATCTCAGTCAGAGCCTTAGTTCATAAAATGAAGGAAAGTGCAAACCAGAAGCCTGCACAGAATTATGTTCATGCAGAACCCGTTGTTGATTACCCAAAAGCAGGGCCTAGACGTGCTATAACTGATACAAACCACCCAAAACAAAGCCAAACGCAGTCTTTTATTCCTGAGAAATCCGCTAAATGTACGGATCCAAATAGCACCATTGCTATCCCGTGCAAGTTCTGCGGACAAGACGGTTCCCTTGAGTGTACAGGCTGTCGTATTGTGCACTACTGTACTATACGTTGTCAACACAAAGACTGGCCTCGTCATCAAATTACGTGCACAAGTAAACTTTATTAAGGAGAACAGAATCATAGGTGCGAGCTATATACAACAATGCGCAAATTGTTATGTAATGATGCAGAAGAGTCGTTATTTAATTTTTCTCACATGAATTTGGTGAGGTCGCTAGTCGATATACACGAGGGTCTTGAGATTTGTTAAGAATAAATGGAGCGCTTCTTTTTATCGTCATACCATTTAGTAATTATCTAACTAAGCATTTCTTGAGCCAGTGCAACCGAACCCATATGTGACTGGCCTAATTTGTATGATGCTCCCTAGTCTAAGTGTAGTACTTAATTCTGTGTAATTGAATACAGTAATATGGTATAGGCAACCAGCTGCTTTACAAATAAATTGTAGAGTTTTAAGATTTTACTTCTTTGAGAGCCTCTTTCTTTAGTTTTCCGTACATTTCCAGCCTAATTCCGACAAAAATCAAAGAGCATTTCATTCAATCATATTAGTAAACTTACTTCAACTAGCATTTCGCTTTGATTTCAATATACGACGAAAAGTTAAAAGCTCAGGCGAGTTAGTACTCAGATTTCGTCGTATAATTTCAGCATAGCTCACATTTCTGTTTTTATCTCAGCATTACTTTTATGCAGCAGCACATGCCCAATAGTGCAATAATGCAATGAGTTTAGTTCCTTCTGAGTCATGCCTGACTTCGACCACTTTGAATTGGCCAAACGATCCAGCAAAGTGATGCGTAAAGCAGCACACCAACAGGCATAAGGTCATCAATATCACTGGTTTTGTGGGAATTAAATTGTCAACTCAAACAAAAAATGCTCACAGTTATATTTGTCTATTTTACTTTGTTGCACGCTCAAAAATAAGAAAGAATGGTTTTTGCGACATGTCCAAATTCTTTGCTACAATGGTTTCGGTTCATTTTCAACATAATTATGATGAGTATCAATGAACCTTTAGTCAATCAAATAGTAGACCTTTAGCTGGTGTTTAGATTTCGATTAATGAATCACATTTTCACACATCACATCACACCTTTATGGTCATAACAAAC